>CM042261.1:42056259-42248759 GCA_023566225.1 Romanogobio albipinnatus | reverse complement strand
CCTCCGTCTGTGCGCCTGTACGGGACACGAGTGCAATGGACGCATGCTCCTGAACCAACCCAGTGAGGACTCGGAGTTAGTTATATGTGAGTGCAAACATGATGTGTGTGTGTGTGTGTGTGTGTGTCGGAGTTAGTTATACTGTATGTGCCTGTGGTTTCCTATGCAGAAATATGCTTTAATATCATCAACACTGTATAGATGTGTATTTGTTTGCATGTAGGAATTTCATCTCTCTCTCTCTCTCTCTCTCTCTCTCTCTCTCTCTCTCTCTCTCTGTGTGTTTTTGCAGTGAGTGCATCAGAAAGGAAACCGTTCAAACTCCCTCAGCTCTGTAAGTTCTGTGACATTGAGTCTACGACGTGTAACGCCACCGGCGTCTGTGAATCCTCCTGCAACATCACGTCCATCTGCGAGGATCCAGACCAGGTGTGCGTCAGTGCCTGGTACGTCAACACTACTGCTCCATTTAACGCCATTACTGTATAGACATCTGCACTTCAGTATGGAGCACTATGTGAACTCTCTGAATGACTGTATGTCGACCTCGACCGCTTTAATCAGGAAATGCCCTCACTGTGATACAGGAAATCCTGTCTGACTTCCAGATAATCCCGCAGGAAATAGTTCCAGTCAAACTCTGAGAGGGAAAACACGCAGCCAGAGCGATCATGACAGAAAGAGTTAGCGAGTGGTAGACTGATTAACAGACCGCGATCGGTTGTCCATTCGGGAAATTTCCTCACTACTAAATATTCCACGCTCAACTGTTAGTGGGATTATAACAAAGTGGAACCGATTGGGAACAACAGCAACTCAGCCACAAAGAGCGGGGTCAGCGCATGCTGAGGGTCACAGAAGTTGCCAACTTTCTGCAGAGTCAAGAGCTCCAGACCTCCAAACTCCTGTGGCCTTCAGATGAGCTCAAGAACAGTGTGTAGAGCTTCATGGAATGGGTTTCCATGGCCGAGCAGCTCATCCAAGCCTTACATCACCAAGTGCAATGCAAAGCGTGGGATGCAGTGGGGTAAAGCGCGCCGCCACTGGACTCTAGAGCAGTGAGACGTGTTCTCTGAGTGACCAATCACGCTTCTCTATCTGCCAATCCCATGGACGAGTCTGGGTTTGGCGGTTGCCAGGAAAACGGGACTTGCCTGACTGCATTGTGCCAAGTGTAAAGTTTGGTGGAGGGGGGATTATTATGTTTGTTGTATTTTTGTCTTGTTTTCGGTACAAATATCTAAAAAATCTTACATTAAGATGCATTTACTAGACAAGCAAAAGTTTTTGTCTTGTTTTGGGGGCAAATAACTCAAAATTAAGGGAGTTTTTGCTTAAAATAAGCAAAATAATCTGCCAATGGGATAAGCAAAATAATCTTGTTTTCTGTTTGAATTAAGATTATTTTGCTTTGCTAATTTTAAGCACAAACTCCCTTAATTTTGAGTTATTTCCCCCAAAACAAGACAAAAACTTTTGCTTGTCTAGTAAATGCATCTTAATGTAAGATTTTTTAGATATTTGGACTGAAAACAAGACAAAAATACTAAGTAAGAAAAGCATTTTTTGCAGTGCAGTGCACAAAGCGTTGCTCCATAAAGACACGGATAAGCGAGTTTGGTGTGGAGTAACTTGAGTCCTGTCCTCAACCCGATCGAACACCTTTGGGAAGAATTAGAGCGGAGACTGAGAGCCAGGCCTTCTCGTCCAACATCACAAATGCACTTCTAGAAGAATCCCCATAAACACACTCCTAAACCTTGAGGAAAGCCTTCCCAGAAGAGCTGAAGCTGTTAGAGCTGTGAAGGGTGGGCCGACTCCATATTAAACCCTACGGATTGAGAATGGGAAGTTCATGTGCATGTAAAGGCAGGCGTCACAAAACATTTGCCAATATAGTGTTGACAAGTAACGCATAATTAAAAAATATATATATTTATTTACCAATGACAAATTGAAATGTTGAACAGTTTTGATGCTTCATATTTTGGTGGAAACTGACGTCTGTTGTGTTTCAGGAGGAGAAGTGAAGGGAGCACAATCGAGACGGTGTGTCACAATCCAGCGCTGCCGTTTCACGGTCAGTATCTGACGGACTTCAGCAGCCGGCGGTGTGAGATGAAGCGGGTCAAGGGCATGGAGGACGACTTCTACATCTGCTCCTGTAATAGTGAAGAGTGTAACGACCGGCTCATCTTCACTGACGGTGAGTGCAGAGGCTCTTCTCTGACCCTGATGAGAATGAGAGGGAAGGGGTCAAACGTTTGGGGTCGCTAAGACTTTCTATTCATCAAGGACGCATGAAATGAATCAAAAGTGAGAGTAAATCCTCTTGTGAGGATGATCAGTGAAGGGTCATGTGACACTGAAGACTGGAGTAATGATGATAAATTCAGCTTTGATCACAGGAATAAATCACACTTTACTATATTCACATAGAGAACATCTGATTTACATAATCATAATATTTCACTGTTTTACTGGATTTATGATCAGATAAACACAGCCTTGGTGAGCAGAAGAGATTCTTTCAGAAACATTGCAAAATATTACTGACCCCAAACTTTTGCTGTGTTTCTATCCAAAGTTGTGATTTTAACTTCTACACAAAATTGTAATATCTCATCAAACATTTGCGAATAAAGCACCGTTTCCATCCCACGTGTTCAAGAGAACAAAAATCATCACTTCCTGGGAATTTGGCGCACAATATCGTAATAAAACTGTACGTTTCTGCAATCAGGCTCTTTTTCCCTCCATCATAAATGAGTGTCGTCTCAGAGCGTCAGGCGAAACACACACACACACACATCATAAATGAGTGTCATCTCAGAGCGTCAGGCGAAACACACACACACACACACACACACACACACATCATAAATGAATGTCGTCTCAGAGCGTCAGGTGAAACACACACACACACACACACACATCATAAATGAGTGTCGTCTCAGAGCGTCAGGTGAAACACACACACACACACACATCATAAATGAGTGTCATCTCAGAGCGTCAGGTGAAACACACACACACACACATCATAAATGAGTGTCGTCTCAGAGCGTCAGGCGAAACACACACACACACACACATCATAAATGAGTGTCGTCTCAGAGCGTCAGGTGAAACACACACACACACACACATCATAAATGAGTGTCGTCTCAGAGCGTCAGGCGAAACACACACACACACACACATCATAAATGAGTGTCGTCTCAGAGCGTCAGGTGAAACACACACACACACACACATCATAAATGAGTGTCATCTCAGAGCGTCAGGTGAAACACACACACACACACACACACATCATAAATGAGTGTCGTCTCAGAGCGTCAGGCGAAACACACACACACACACATCATAAATGAGTGTCGTCTCAGAGCGTCAGGCGAAACACACACACACACACATCATAAATGAGTGTCGTCTCAGAGCGTCAGGTGAAACACACACACATCATAAATGAGTGTCGTCTCAGAGCGTCAGGTGAAACACACACACATCATAAATGAGTGTCGTCTCAGAGCGTCAGGCGAAACACACACACACACACACACATCATAAATGAGTGTCGTCTCAGAGCGTCAGGCGAAACACACACACACACACACACACACACACATCATAAATGAGTGTCGTCTCAGAGCGTCAGGTGAAACACACACACATCATAAATGAGTGTCGTCTCAGAGCGTCAGGCGAAACACACACACACACACACACATCATAAATGAGTGTCGTCTCAGAGCGTCAGGTGAAACATACACACACACACACACACACACACACATCATAAATGAGTGTCATCTCAGAGCGTCAGGTGAAACATACACACACACACACACACACACATCATAAATGAGTGTCATCTCAGAGCGTCAGGCGAAACACACACACACACACACACACACACATCATAAATGAGTGTCATCTCAGAGCGTCAGGCAAAACACACACACACACACATCATAAATGCGTGTCGTCTCAGAGCATAAGGCGAAACATACACACACACACACACACATCATAAATGAGTGTCATCTCAGAGCGTCAGGCAAAACACACACACACACACATCATAAATGCGTGTCGTCTCAGAGCGTCAGGCGAAACATACACACACACACACACATCATAAATGAGTGTCATCTCAGAGCGTCAGGCAAAACACACACACACACACACATCATAAATGCGTGTCGTCTCAGAGCATCAGGCGAAACATACACACACACACACACACACATCATAAATGAGTGTCATCTCAGAGCATCAGGCGAAACACACACACACACACACACACACACATCATAAATGCGTGTCGTCTCAGAGCATCAGGCGAAACATACACACACACACACACACACACATCATAAATGAGTGTCGTCTCAGAGCGTCAGGCGAAACACACACACACACACACACATCATAAATGAGTGTCGTCTCAGAGCGTCAGGCGAAACATACACACACACACACACACACATCATAAATGAGTGTCATCTCAGAGCGTCAGGCAAAACACACACACACACACACACACAGCATAAATACGTGTCGTCTCAGAGCATCAGGCGAAACACACACACACAAACACACACACACACACATCATAAATGAGTGTCGTCTCAGAGCGTCAGGCGAAACATACACACACACACACACACACACACATCATAAATGAGTGTCGTCTCAGAGCGTCAGGTGAAACATACACACACACACACACACACACACACATCATAAATGAGTGTCATCTCAGAGCGTCAGGCAAAACACACACACACACACACATCATAAATGCGTGTCGTCTCAGAGCATCAGGCGAAACACACAAACACACACACACACACATCATAAATGAGTGTCATCTCAGAGCATCAGGCGAAACATACACACACACACACACACACATCATAAATGAGTGTCATCTCAGAGCATCAGGCGAAACACAAACACACACACACACACATCATAAATGAGTGTCATCTCAGAGCATCAGGCGAAACACACACACACACAGACACATCATAAATGAGTGTCGTCTCAGAGCGTCAGGCGAAACACACACACACACACATCATAAATGAGTGTCGTCTCAGAGCGTCAGGCGAAACATACACACACACACACACACACATCATAAATGAGTGTCGTCTCAGAGCGTCAGGCGAAACACACACACACACACATCATAAATGAGTGTCGTCTCAGAGCGTCAGGCGAAACATACACACACACACACATCATAAATGAGTGTCGTCTCAGAGCGTCAGGCGAAACACACACACACACATCATAAATGAGTGTCGTCTCAGAGCGTCAGGCGAAACACACACACACACACATCATAAATGAGTGTCGTCTCAGAGCGTCAGGCGAAACACACACACACACACATCATAAATGAGTGTCGTCTCAGAGCGTCAGGCGAAACACACACACACACACATCATAAATGAGTGTCGTCTCAGAGCGTCAGGCGAAACACACACACACACACATCATAAATGAGTGTCGTCTCAGAGCGTCAGGCGAAACATACACACACACACACACATCATAAATGAGTGTCGTCTCAGAGCGTCAGGCGAAACACACACACACACACATCATAAATGAGTGTCGTCTCAGAGCGTCAGGCGAAACACACACACACACACATCATAAATGAGTGTCGTCTCAGAGCGTCAGGCGAAACACACACACACACACACATCATAAATGAGTGTCGTCTCAGAGCGTCAGGCGAAACACACACACACACACATCATAAATGAGTGTCGTCTCAGAGCGTCAGGCGAAACACACACACACACACACATCATAAATGAGTGTCATCTCAGAGCGTCAGGCGAAACACACACACACACACACACACACACACACACACACACACACACACACATCATAAATGAGTGTCGTCTCAGAGCGTCAGGCGAAACACACACACACACATCATAAATGAGTGTCGTCTCAGAGCGTCAGGCGAAACACACACACACACACACATCATAAATGAGTGTCGTCTCAGAGCGTCAGGCGAAACATACACACACACACACACACACACACATCATAAATGAGTGTCGTCTCAGAGCGTCAGGCGAAACACACACACACACACACACACATCATAAATGAGTGTCATCTCAGAGCGTCAGACGAAACACACACACACACACACATCATAAATGAGTGTCGTCTCAGAGCGTCAGGCGAAACATACACACACACACACATCATAAATGAGTGTCGTCTTAGAGAGTCAGGCGAAACATACACACACACACACACACACACACACACACACATCATAAATGAGTGTCGTCTTAGAGCGTCAGGCGAAACATACACACACACACACACACATCATAAATGAGTGTCGTCTCAGAGCGTCAGGCGAAACATACACACACACACACACACACACATCATAAATGAGTGTCGTCTTAGAGAGTCAAGCGAAACATACACACACACACACACACACACACATCATAAATGAGTGTCGTCTTAGAGCGTCAGGCGAAACATACACACACACACACACATCATAAATGAGTGTCGTCTTAGAGCATCAGGCGAAACACACACACACACACACACACACACACATCATAAATGAGTGTCGTCTTAGAGCGTCAGGCGAAACATACACACACACACACATCATAAATGAGTGTCGTCTTAGAGAGTCAGGCGAAACACACACACACACAACATAAATGAGTGTCGTCTCAGAGCGTCAGGCGAAACATACACACACACACACACACACACACACATCATAAATGAGTCGTCTTAGAGCGTCAGGCGAAACATACACACACACACACACATCATAAATGAGTGTCGTCTCAGAGCATCAGGCGAAACACACACACACACACACACATCATAAATGAGTGTCGTCTTAGAGCGTCAGGCGAAACATACACACACACACACATCATAAATGAGTGTCGTCTCAGAGCGTCAGGCGAAACATATACACACACACACACACACACATCATAAATGAGTGTCGTCTCAGAGCGTCAGGCGAAACATATACACACACACACACACACACATCATAAATGAGTGTCGTCTCAGAGCGTCAGGTGAAACATACACACACACACACACATCATAAATGAGTGTCGTCTCAGAGCGTCAGGTGAAACATATACACACACACACATCATAAATGAGTGTCGTCTTAGAGCGTCAGGCGAAACATACACACACACACACACACACATCATAAATGAGTGTCGTCTTAGAGAGTCAGGCGAAACATACACACACACACACACACACACATCATAAATGAGTGTCGTCTCAGAGCATCAGGCGAAACACACACACACACACACACACATCATAAATGAGTGTCGTCTTAGAGAGTCAGGCGAAACATACACACACACACACACACATCATAAATGAGTGTCGTCTTAGAGAGTCAGGCGAAACATACACACACACACACACACACACATCATAAATGAGTGTCGTCTCAGAGCGCCAGGCGAAACATACACACACACACACACACACACACATCATAAATGAGTGTCGTCTCAGAGCGTCAGGCGAAACATACACACACACACACATCATAAATGAGTGTCGTCTTAGAGAGTCAAGCGAAACATACACACACACACACACACACACATCATAAATGAGTGTCGTCTTAGAGCGTCAGGCGAAACATACACACACACACACACATCATAAATGAGTGTCGTCTTAGAGCATCAGGCGAAACACACACACACACACACACACATCATAAATGAGTGTCGTCTTAGAGCGTCAGGCGAAACATACACACACACACACACACACACATCATAAATGAGTGTCGTCTTAGAGCGTCAGGCGAAACATACACACACACACACACATCATAAATGAGTGTCGTCTTAGAGCATCAGGCGAAACACACACACACACACACACACACACACACACATCATAAATGAGTGTCGTCTTAGAGAGTCAGGCGAAACACACACACACACAACATAAATGAGTGTCGTCTCAGAGCGTCAGGCGAAACATACACACACACACACACACACACACACACACATCATAAATGAGTCGTCTTAGAGCGTCAGGCGAAACATACACACACACACACACATCATAAATGAGTGTCGTCTCAGAGCATCAGGCGAAACACACACACACACACACACATCATAAATGAGTGTCGTCTTAGAGCGTCAGGCGAAACATACACACACACACACACACACATCATAAATGAGTGTCGTCTCAGAGCGTCAGGTGAAACATACACACACACACACACACACATCATAAATGAGTGTCGTCTTAGAGCGTCAGGCGAAACATACACACACACACACACACACACACACACATCATAAATGAGTGTCGTCTCAGAGCATCAGGCGAAACATATACACACACACACACACACACATCATAAATGAGTGTCGTCTCAGAGCGTCAGGTGAAACATACACACACACACACATCATAAATGAGTGTCGTCTCAGAGCGTCAGGCGAAACACACACACACACACATCATAAATGAGTGTCGTCTTAGAGCGTCAGGCGAAACATACACACACACACACACACACATCATAAATGAGTGTCGTCTTAGAGAGTCAGGCGAAACATACACACACACACACACACACATCATAAATGAGTGTCGTCTTAGAGAGTCAGGCGAAACATACACACACACACACACACACACATCATAAATGAGTGTCGTCTCAGAGCGCCAGGCGAAACATACACACACACACACACACACACATCATAAATGAGTGTCGTCTCAGAGCGTCAGGCGAAACACACACACACACACACACACACACACACACACATCATACTCTTTTTAATGCAAATTTGTAGAATGTATGCGCATCTTGGCGTTCCCATCCAGTGTTTTTTATGCAATATCCCAAAATGTGCATAAAAATAGGTCACAGCTGGTCAGATGTTCACTCAGAATCGCTCAGACCTCAGACGGGGTTCCCATCTGTCAAGAACACACTTTCTTGTCCATCTTAAGACTCATTCTGGAAGTGTGTGTGTGTGTGTGTGTGTGTGTGTGTGTGTGTGTGTGTGTGTGTGTGTGTGTGTGTGTGTGTGTGTGTGTGTGTGTGTGTGTGTGTGTGTGTGTGTGTGTGTGTGTGTGTGTGTGTGTGTGTGTGTGTGTGTGTGTGTGTGTGTGTGTGTGTGTGTGTGTGTGTGTGGTTGCTGAAGGTTCAGACGTGTGGTTTCCTGTCTGTGTTTAAAGTTCATCTCAGTGTTTTTAGAGCTGCATGTTATTTCTGTGCGTCTGCACGTGTGTGTGTGTGTGTGTGCTTGTGTTGTGCTGCATGTCACTGTGTGTTTACTCTAAAATGGGGGTTTTGCAGAAGGAAAGCATCACTCACGATATTTTCTTTTTCAGAAATGGCTAGATTTAGATCTGATAGACAGGAAGCGCATCATGTGATTCTGTGAGGAAACTTTAGTTGCAGAAGATATGATCGTCTGACCGTCCAAATGTTAACATCTCAAATGATGTTCCTCCTCTTGTTTTCCAGCACAAACATTTAAACATTAAGAAATCAAGACACACGATGATGCAAAATGACAGATATTTAGTCTTGTTTTATGATAAACTGATCAAAATGAAGTGAGTTTGTGCTTAAAACAAGAACAAATATCGGCCAGCGGAGTCTAAATAAACCAAACATGATGAAACATTTTTTACATTTCAAATTTTCGAAGTATTAAAATAAACTAAAACGTTATAAAAAAACTACACTGGCATATTTAGAAAGAATAAAAATTACAAAAAAACCCCAAAATGACTAAAACCTTACATTTAAAATGAAAACAGAAGATATAAAAATAAAATCTAATTAAAAATATTAACAAAAACTATAATAGTATCTCACTGATAACAAAATCATATTGGAAATGTCGATCTTTCGAATTTTCACAGTTGACAGAAATATTGTTAATTTAATTTTTTCCTCTAAAATAAATGAATAAATATTATATATAAATATTTTACATTTATATATAGATATAAAAAGAAATAATAATAATATAAATATAAACTTCCCATGTCCATAATTACAGATTAAGTGAATTGTTTAATGACAGAAATATTGTACATTTTTTTTATCTAAAATAAATTAATAAATATTATTATATATGTATTATATATTTATTAATATTATATATATAAAATAAAATATACATTTATGTATTTAAACAAATAAAATTATAAAAATATTATTACATATAAAATTATATAATTACATTTTAAATTATTAGATAATGTATTGTTAAATATATATATAAAAACAATATATAAATAGTAAAAACTCTTAATGTAAAATAATTAATTTTAAATGAGTTATATATTTAAATGTATATATAATTTAAATGTGACAAACAATTTTTAATAAATCATTGATTAAATTATACATTTGATTAAAGGGGACATATTATACCCACCTTAAAATTATAAAAATCCATCCACTCCTCTTTTAATCCCCATAAATCATAAGCAGTGTCTCATTCTATGCAATGTGACCCCGCCCACGACTGCTGACAGACTCCGCCCTGTTAGCACAGACTCCGCCCCTCAGTGAGCTGTATACAGTCTGTCATGTTTATCTCCTCGTCAGAAATGTGTTATTAAAGCTCCTAAAGTTATTCAGTCGAGAGCGGAGAGTGAGTTTCTGTATATTACACTGATGTCACTTTAACACACACATCTAATACACACGTGTGTTTCTTTACGTTCACACACATAACCAACAGTGTGTGTGTTTTTGACATAATCTTGTGTGTGTTTGACAGACGTGAAAGAGAACTGAGTTTAATACTCACAGGACGCTCCGTCTGACACACAGCTTTCTGTGTGTGTGTGTGTGTGTGTGTGTGTGCGCTCAGTAAACCATACATCAGAAGTTTAGACTGATACGGCTTTAAAACACACACAGATCATAAACTCTCATGATGATGAAGAACTGCAGTGTCACGTGAGATGATCATCAAACAGATGTTTTAGTTTTTGGCAGAGTATCTGCGGCATGAGCTGTACAGGCCCCGCCCTCTTCTGGATAGGGGGCGGAGCAACAGCTAATTTGCATTTAAAGATACAGGCACATGTTTACAACATTGTATAATAAATGATCTGTGGCGTATTTTGAGCTGAAAAATGACCCCCATAGGAAATGTATGAGAATATTGTTTGTGCATACAATCTACACACATGGTTGCATGATTTCTTAAATACTTCCAAAAGAGGGCGCTAATCTGCCTTCAAACAAAAATATTTTGAAGGCCTAGTCTCTATTTTAACCTCTTTTTTAATGATTTTCAATGGCAAAAATAGACCATAATTATTGCATAAATATTAAAAAATACCATCTAATCATCTCAAAATACAAAATGAAAAAGAAAAAATATTATTGAACAAAAATATATTGCATTGGTTTTACTGGGGTGGAGGAAGTTTAATTTTCAGGTGTCCGGTCACTTATGACCGGGAAGACAACCAATGTGACCCCTAAACGAAGAGCACCAGAGGGTTAAAATAGCACAACTGGACAAAAACATAAAAATAATAATTTCATGACTCTATACATTACTTTGTGAAGACCGTGACATATTACGTTCTTTAGCCGTATCAATATGGTAATAATCTGCATGGGTACATTTTACCCGCTGGCGGTTTTAGGTATACAGCGACCCCTGGCGGTTCTAGTGTTCAAGCAGGAGTAGTAATCCTCCTCTTGTCTTCAGATGCAGGTCCAGATCCTCAAGGAGACGATCAGAAGAAGCTCCTGCCCCTGCTGCTGGTCAGTCTGGTTCCTTCACTGGTCCTGGCCGTCCTGCTCGTCTCGCTCTTCTACATCTACTGTGTGTGTTGGCAGCAGAAACTCAACGCGCCTAAGACCAAAGGCATGGACAGCGAGACCTGCGCCATCATCATGAGCGACGACGACCGGTCGGACAGCAGCTCCGCCAAGGCCAACAGTCTGAACCACAACACGGAGCTGCTGCCCATCCAGCTGGACGCCGTCGTCGGGAAGGGCCGCTTCGCTGAGGTCTTCAGAGCCAAACTCAAGCACGCCAGCGAATCCTTCCAGACGGTGGCGGTGAAGATATTCCCGTACGACGAATACGCCTCGTGGAAAACCGAGTGGGAGATTTTCTCAGACGCCGAGCTCCGGCATGAGAACGTCCTGCAGTTTCTGACCGCAGAGGACCGGAAAGCGGCGCGACAATACTGGCTGATAACGGCCTATCACGACCGAGGAAACCTGCAGGAGTTTCTGTCGCAGCACGTGATTGGCTGGGATGAGCTGTGCCGATTGGGCGGGTCGCTGGCGAGGGGCGTGGCTCACCTGCACTCCGACCAGACGCCGTGCGGACGGGCCAAAGTGGCCATCGTGCACCGCGACCTGAAGAGCACAAACGTCCTGGTGAAATCGGACCTCACCTGCTGCCTGTGCGACTTCGGCCTCAGCCTGAGACTCGACAGCTCCACATCTCCTGAAGAGCTGGCCAACAGCGGACAGGTGAGAGGTTTCATACGCTCAGAGGTGTTCGACACAACATTACCAACAACAGGCAGAACTTTAGGTATATATCAACTCAAACAACAGTCCTCGGGAAGCAAGAGCTTTCCTTAAAGCTCCACTGTGTGATATTTTCCCCCATCTAGCGGTGAAAGAGTATATGACCATCCAGTAAATATTAGTTTCTGTTCCTCCCAATTCCGATTTCGTTTTAACTCCTACGGTGGCCGATTTAGTCCAAGATTAACACGGCTTCCAGTTCGATCCAGCAATCCCCCTCTTCACATTCGCCATCGAGTTGTAACGCGTGTGTCCGGGTGAAAAATACGGATAGCTCACTCAACGCCACTGGAGGCGATGCAAACACGGAGGCGATTGACATCAAACAGCCCGCACTTTATTCCCCGCGGAACCCCCACAAGAGTCCGGCACAAACTCCACTTCCGTCCACAGCATCACCCAACAAAACAAAAATAAATGAATGATAGCAACAGAAGACAGAAAATAATTCGCACATATGGGAGCTCGAGGCGCAGTGCACACACACACACACACACACACACACACACAGAACGCAGGCGCTCCAACCGGGGCGAACGCTCTTAAAGGGGCCACACTATTTTCCTACTCGTTACAGAGTGTTAAAACGCGAAAGGCGAAGCTTGAATTTACGGGTATGTCCCTCTTTGGCTAATGTACTTTCAAGATGGAGGGGCAACATGGCGACCCCCATTCGAACCCCTTACCCGTATGTATTTTCAATGGCATATTATAAACTTACGAGAATACTTTATTACTTGAAAGAAGTAAATATACATTAATGAGCACATATATTTTTGAAAGAACTAAGTGTTTTTAGCTAAGAATAAACTAAAAAAGTTACACAGTGTAGCTTTAAATATCAGATCAGTCAACAAAAGGGAACAGGAACATCTCAAACCCTTGAGAATGACAACGCTTAGGCAAACATCAGGACTGAACCAGAACAATATGGACTACCGGCACATCCGGGAACTGTCAATTTCAAAATAAACTAGACTTCCCATAGACTTTGATACAAAATGGCAGCGCGAGAGAATAGCTGGGAGAATGAAGGGACATGTTTTTAACCCTCTGGGGTACTTCGGGTCAAAAATGACCCGAAGCGTTTTATAAAAGAATGTCCTAGCTTCATCGGAATGGTCCGAAACTTGGTGACTTAATTGGTACTGAACACCCCAAAAAATTGGGGACAGGATTTGAAAAGTCTAAGTGGTCATAAAAAAATAGTCACACTCAGGACCTTCGGGTCAAAAATGACCCCCATAGGAAATGAATGAGAATATTGTTTGTGCATACAATCTACAAATCAGCCAGAATGCAGAAAAAAGGACTCAACAGTGTCTGTAAAACATCAAGAGTGCAAAACTCACACACACACACACACACACATACAAAAACACAATTCGCTTTTGGAATGGCACGCATTCGTTTGTGTGTGCGTGTGTTTTTGTGTGTATAAGTGTGTGTGAGAGTTTTGCACTCTTGATGTTTTAGAGATTAACCCCTTCACTGTTGAGTCCTTTTTTTCTGCATCCTGGCTGATTTGTAGATTGTATGCACAAAAAAACTCTGTATTTTCATATCTTTGCCGATTTCCCATTCATTTCCTATGGGGGTCATTTTTGACCCGAAGGTCCTGAGTGTTTTTTACGACCACTTAGACTTTTTCAAATCCTCTTTTTTTTGGGGTGTTCATATACCAAGTACCAATAAAGTCACCAAGTTTCGGACCATTCCGATGAAGCTACGATATATATATAATTTTTATAAAACACAAGATCCACTATAGTGGTAAAAATGTGCTATTGCGTGATAAAAATGCTCAATGTGTCCACCGGATGGCACTGATCTCATTTAAAAAATTGCTTTCACGAGGCCTAGGCTTGACTCTAAAATGAAATAAAGCTTTAATTAAAATATATATATATATATATATATATATTTTTTTTTTTTTTTTATTTTTTTTTTTATTATATTCAATGGGAAAAAATGGGTCATAATTATTGCATAAATATTAATTATAAATCATAAAATTATCTCAAAACACCAAAAAAGAAAAGAAAAAATATCATTGAACAAAAATATATTTCATTGATTTTACTCAAATTGTACTCATTTTTGACCCGTAGGTTTTCTGAAGTTATTCACGCCCGCCGGCTGTGTACGGACGTTGTTTTGTGCCGCCATTTTGTATTGAAGTCTGTCTAGTTTATTTTCCCTAAAAAGGCCGGTGATGAAATTGACAGGTAAGTTCCCGGATGTGCCGGTAGTCCGTATGGGCAGTGAGGCCTTTAATAGAGTTGTTAAGAGTAAGAGTAATTCTACACAGAGTTACAGCTGTTTAACAGACGAGGAGTAATCTGAGGCTGAAATCTGACGCCATCTAGTGGGGAAATCAAGGACCTTCAGGCAAAACATAATTTAAAAAAGTATATATATATATATAATCAAATAAAAATTAAAGCTGTGTGTGTTATATAAAATTCTATTAGATTAATATATCATTTTTATAGATACATTTTTTTTTAGTTCTGTTTTTAGAATTTGTACTTATTTTAAATGTATCATTTTAATAATTTAAAATGGCTAAAATGTAAAAGTATATATTATTGTAAAATTATATAATTATATACATCAAATATTAATTAAAACTATATATATGATTATTATAACTTATAAATTATAACTATATATACTTTTTTTTTACAGGAAAAAAGTACACTTTTAATATTTTAAATTTGTACTTATTTTAAATACATAATTTGAATATTTTCAAATTGTTAAATAGGTAAAATTATTATAAAAAATATTATTTATATATAATATAATATTAATTAAAATGATATATACTTTAAGTAGATACTTAAAAAATATATATAGTATTTTTATACATTTTAAATTTCAAATGATATATGTATAAAATCAAATATAAATTAAAACTATATATATATATATTATATGTGTTATATATATAAAATTCTATTAGATTAATATATTATTTTTATAGATACAATTTTTAGTTATTTCTGTTTTAGAATTTGTACTTATTTTAAATGTATAATTTTAATAATTTAAAATGGTTAAAAATTTAAAATTATATATTATTGTAAAATTATATAATTATATTTATCAAATATTAATTAAAACTATATATATATATTAACTATTATAAATTATAACACTATATATATATATAAAAATTATATATTAAAAAGTACTTAAAGTGTGTATATATTATATATTTGGAATAATACATATGTTTATACATTTTAAAGATTTCAAATTATATATAAATATATATAATAGTTACAATTTTAAATTATTAATTCATATAAAATATAAATAAATAAGTAATTATTATTAAAATTATTTTAACCACACATACTCCAATATATAATATTTAAATAATAATATTTTAAACATTATAACTGATATGTTTACTGAATTATTGATCTTAAAGTGGTCAGTGTAGATGTGAAAATAATGAAATATGGATGCATTATGTTTAAACCACATGCTCAAATTATGCTGATGATGTCAGAAAGATCAAAGTATTATATTTAAAGAGGAAATGATGCGGTGCAGGAACTGAAAGTGCAGGACGAGGACAAATCATCTTTTTCTTTCATTTAGAAAATAAAATGAAATATAACAGTGGGGCTGATATTCTGATGGACAATTTCAAAATAAAAGTCTTGAATCTGCGCCAGAGGTTCAGTGTAACCGCGTTATGAGCGGCTCTGCTTTCTGCTGATGATCCGACGGGTTTTCCTCAAGCTGGTGTGTGTGTTTCCCAGGTGGGAACGGCTCGATATATGGCTCCGGAAGTGCTGGAGTCCCGGATGGACCTGGAGAACATCGAGTCCTTCAAGCAGGCGGATGTGTACTCCATGGCTCTGGTTCTGTGGGAGATCACATCCAGATGCAGCGCCACCGGAGGTAATGATGCAATTATATACTAAAAGTGTGTGTGTGGGTGTGTGTCAAAAACAGGAAGCATCACTGATGTGAGCCGAGATGTGACACACACTTCCTGTTTGTTATGTGTTTGTTGTTTAATCTTGTTTCTGTCAGATTTGAAGGAGGAAACTGGAGGATTTGTGTTGCTTGTGATTGGCTCCTTTAAATCCTGGTGAAGACTTCCCATAATGCCTTTCTCTAGTCCCGCCCCACACATTTTGAAATGTAATACTGATGTTTAGAGCTTTGTCTGTGTGTCTGTCTGCAGATGTGCGGGAATATGAGCCTCCGTTCGGGAAGCTGAAGGAGCATCCGTGTGTGGAGAGCATGAAGGATGATGTCATCAGGGATCGGCTGAGACCGGAGATACCGACCAGCTGGAGCAACCACACGGTAACTAGAGTAGTCGGAATTGCGAGATATAAAGTCAGAATTGAGCGTTATAGTTGGAATGGCGAGATATAAAGTCAGAATTGTGAGATATAAAGTGGGAATTGTGAGATATAAAGTCGGAATTGCGAGTTATAGTTGGAATGGCGAGATATAAAGGGGGAATTGCGAGATATAAAGTCAGAATTGCGAGATATTAAGTCAGAATTGTGAGATATAAAGTCAGAATTGAGCGTTATAGTTGGAATGGCGAGATATAAAGTCAGAATTGTGAGATATAAAGTGGGAATTGTGAGTTATAAAGTCGGAATTGCGAGTTATGGTTGGAATTGCGAGATATAAAGTCAGAATTGCGAGATATAAAGTCAGAATTGCGAGATATAAAGTCGGTCAGAATTGCGAGATATAAAGTCAGAATTGCGAGATATAAAGTCGGAATTGCGAGATATAAAGTCAGAATTGCGAGATATAAAGTCGGTCAGAATTGCGAGATATAAAGTCGGAATTGCGAGATATAAAGTCGGAATTGCGAGATATTAAGTCAGAATTGCGAGATATTAAGTCGGAATTGCGAGATATAAAGTCAGAATTGCGAGATATAAAGTCAGAATTGCGAGATATAAAGTCAGAATTGAGCGTTATAGTTGGAATGGCGAGATATAAAGTCAGAATTGCGAGATATTAAGTCAGAATTGTGAGATATAAAGTCAGAATTGTGAGATATAAAGTCGGAATTGTGAGATATAAAGTCGGAATTGCGAGTTATAGTTGGAATGGCGAGATATAAAGTGGGAGCTCAAGCAGTAGAGCATGGCGCTAGCAACGCCAAGGTCATGGGTTCGATTCCCAGGGAAAGCAAGAATTGACAAAATGTAAAAATGTGTGCTTTGAATGAAATGTAAGTCGCTTTGGATAAAAGCGTCTGCCAAATGCATAAATGTAATGTAAATGTAATATAAAGTCAGAATTGCGAGTTATAAAGTCGGAATTGTGAGTTATAAAGTCGGAATTGCGAGTTATAAAGTCGCAATGATATTTTCAAATGTTTTTTTCTTTGGCGGAAACATACAAGCTTTCAAACAAATTCATAACTTAAATGTGATCAAACTAAACTTTCCAAGGACGTGTTGATCTCGCGGCGGTGCTGACATCATCTGGTGTGTTTCAGGGCGTTCATCTGCTGAGCTCCACCATCGAGGAGTGCTGGGATCACGACCCCGAGGCCCGTCTGACGGCGCAGTGCGTGGTGGAGCGCGTCAGTGACATCAGCAGCGCCGTGATCCCGCCCCTCAGCTCCGACATCATCAAGAGCACCGGGGATTCTGGGAGCGACGAGAAGTAGAGCCCAACCACAGCCACCAGATAACGGCCATTTCAGACACACGTGTGACACGTGCACTTTACAGGAAGAGCTGAACATGACAAATACATGAACATTTACACGCGTCAGGACCCGACAGCTGGTTTTATTCAGCAAAACTGCAAAATATCATGTTCTTCCTCTTGTTTTCCAGTTCTTAAATCAGCATACATTTACTGGAGATGCTAAATGACTGAAGATATTAAGTCTCAAAATGAATCAAGAACAAATATCTGCCAATGGAGTCAGAAAAATCAACTTAATTCAAAGGGAAAACCAGAATCTTTGGCTGATTTTTGTTCTTGTTTTAAGCATAAACTAAAGTATTAATATCTTAACTCTTTTTGCTTCTCCAGTAAATGTATCTTGATTTAAGAGTGTTTAGATATTATTACAGGAAAACAAGCAGTGTATGAACTTATATTCAGTATGAAGAGCACGTGTATGGTGTCAGTTGCTCGTTACGTATCATTATCATTAAGCTATCATCATTTCAGGGAAAATCTGCTTCGCTGACGCGAAACAGTCAAACAGAGGAAGTGCGGTCATATCTGGACGTGAACAATATTCAGACGCAAAGGATTCTGGGACATGTGAGCCCTTCTGTGAACTTACAGTATTATAAAGCCAGTTATTATGATCATAATCCAGCTGATTTACAGTGTGTATTAAAGTAAATATGAAATATAAGAAGTGATAAGAATTATAAGAAATATAAGAAGTGTGAGCCAAAGATGAAAGAGATGAAATATGAATTCTGCTGTATTGAGACTCTCAGGTGAATCTGTTTATTAATGTGAAATACAGTCTGAAGACTTTCACACACGTGCCTTACGGAGCAAAGACTGATGCACATCTCATTTAGATGAATGTTGGTTATCAGTAATATTTGTTCATGAGGATCTAATTCTTCAGCTTATGAAATATCAACAACATCCAGTTTATAAAAGCAACATTTATAAAGGACAAAAGCACTTTTTGTAATGCACATATAATCATTGTGTAAATGTGTCTGTCATTGTGTAAAGTTTTTTGTGTGAATGTTATTGTCAAGTCAACTTTATTTATATAGCGCTTTTAACAATGCAGATTGTTTCAAAGCAGCTTTACAGTGTTAAACAGGAAAATAATGCAGCATCATTTTATTAAGCTGTATAGCCATTTGATGTCATCAGTTCATTCCAATTTCCATACGGTGACAGTGTGGGCTTTAGATCAATAATTAGATCAGTAATTTAGTTCATATGGTTAAATTAGTTTAATAATCAGATTTATTTCGATGTTTAGTTGAAAAATATAGTGTCCCCAACTGAGCACGCCAAGCCAGAGGCAACAGTGGCAAGGAAACCAAAACCCCATTAGGTGACCTAATGGAGAAAAATAAACCTTGGGAGAAACCAGGCTCAGTCGGGGTGCCAGTTCTCCTCTGGCCAATTAACAAACAGCGTATTATTATTATTATTCTGGCAACTTTACAGGTCAGAGGTCATAATAGATCGGAATATTCGAAGGACCGGAGGCAACACGCTGGAGACGGGTTTATTGAGGATGATGTTGATTAAATAATTATTCTCAATATTCGAGACGGGTTTATTGCGGATGACATATCGATTTAAGTATTATTTAATTGTAATATTCAAACAATCGGAGTCATCACGCTGGAGACGGGTTTATTGAGGATGCCGTGTCGATGAGGCAGTTGCAGGGGGAGGCGAATTGACACGGTCTCTGCAGACACTTCAGGGTCATGCGTTGGTCTTCTCTGGGCGCAGGTCCAGCATCTGATCTGGATACGGCCCGGATCAGGCTGACTGCAGTAAACCTCGGGATAAAACAGAGAGACTATCATTAGCGTAGATGCCATTCTTCTGATGATGTAACGAGTACATCAGGTGTTATGGGAAGTGTTCCCGGTTCCGGCTGACCTAGTTAATGCAGCCTAACAATCATTTCATTGAAAAAGTGTTTTATGTGTATGCCACAGTAAAGAGGTGTGTTTTTAGTCTAGATTTAAACTGACAGAGTGTGTCTGCCTCCCGAACAATGCTAGGAAGACTGTTCCAGAGTTTAGGAGCTAAATAGGAAAGGATCGACCGCCTGCAGTTGATTTGGATATTCTCGGTATTATCAACTGGCCAGAGTTTAGAGAGCGCAGTAGACGTGATGGAGTATAATATGTTAAGAGCTCGCTCAAGTATTGGGGAGCTAAACCATTTAGTGCTTTGTAAGTAATAAGCAAGATTTTAAAATGTATGCGATGTTTAATAGGTAGCCAGTGCAATGTTGACAGAACTGGGCTAATATGGTCATACTTCCTGGTTCTAGTAAGAACTCGAGCTGCTGCGTTTTGGACCAGCTGGAGTTTATTTATTAAGCGAGCAGGGCAACCACCCAGTAGAGCATTACAATAATCTAGCCTTGAGGTCATGAACGCATGAACTAACTGTTCAGCATTTTGCATTGAGAGCATGTGCCGTAATTTAGATATATTTTTAAGATGGTAGAATGCAGTTTTACAGATGCTCGAGACGTGGCTTTCAAACGAAAGATTGGTATCAAAGAGCACACCCAGGTTCCTCACTGACGACGAAGACTTGACAGAGCAGCCATCAAGTGTTAGACAGTATTCTAGGTTACTACTTGTGGAGCTTTTTTGTCCAATAATTAAAAATTCATTTTTTTATGAATTGAGTTGCAGGAAATTACCGGTCATACAATGTTTTATATCAGCTATGCATTCCGTTAATCTTGTGAATTGGTAAGTTTCTTCAGGGCGTGAAGAAATATAGAGCTGAGTATCGTCAGCATAACAATGAAAACTAATGCCATGCTTCCTAATAATATCTCCCAGTGGTAGCATGTACAGGGTGAAGAGTAGCGGTCCTAGCACTGAGCCTTGCGGTACTCCATACTGAACTTTTGATCGGTGTGACATCTCTTCATTTACTGCTACAAACTGATAACGGTCACATAGGTATGATTTAAACCATGACAAGGCAATTCCACTAATACCTACATAATTTTCGAGTCTATTCAAAAGAATGTTGTGGTCAATAGTATCGAATGCAGCGCTAAGATTGAGTAACACTAATAGAGAGATACAGCCACGATCGGATGATAAGAGTAAATCATTTGTAACTCTGATGAGAGCAGTCTCAGTACTATGATACGGTCTAAATCCTGACTGGAAATCCTCACAGATACCATTTCTTTCTAAAAAGGAACATAATTGTGAAGACACTGCCTTTTCAAGTATTTTTGACAGAAAGGGTAGATTTGAGATTGGTCTATAATTGACTAATTCTGTAGGATCAAGTTGCGGTTTTTTAATAAGTGGTTTAATAATAGCCAACTTAAAAGTTTTCGGTACATATCCTAATGACAAAGATGAATTAATGATATTAAGAAGAGGATCTATGACCTCTGGTAGCATCTCTTTTAATAGCTTAGTCGGTACAGGGTCAAGCATACATGTTGTTGATTTTGATGATTTAACGAGTTTAGTCAATTCTTCTTCTCCTATAGCAGTGAATGAGTGTAATTTTTCCTCAGTGACACTACAATGCTCTGTCTGATGTGATACTGTAGTAGACGGCTGCATGGTTAAAATTTTCTTCCTAATATTATCAATCTTACATGTGAAGAAGTTCATAAAGTCATTACAGCTGTGCTGTTTACAATCAGAAGTTACAGAAGTTGAAGCTTTATTTTTTGGTTAATTTAGCCACTGTATCGAATAAATACCTTGGGTTGTGTTTGTTTTCTTCCAAGAGAGTTGAGAAATAAGCAGATCTAGCAGTTCTTACGGCCTTTCTGTATGTAATCATGTGCTCTTTCCATGAATTACGAAAGACCTCTAGTTTTGTTTTCTTCCAGCTGCGCTCCATTTTTCTGGCTGCTGTTTTAAGGGCCCGGGTGTGCTCGTTGTACCATGGCGTTGGACTATTTTCTTTAATCTTCTTTAACCGCAGAGGAGCAACTGTGTCTAAAGTACTGGAAAAGAGAGAGTCAATAGTTTCTGTTGCAACATCGAGTTCTTCTAAGCTATCTGGGATGCTGAGGAGATGATATTGATGAGGAAGATTATTTAAAAAGCAATCTTTAGTAGCGGCAGTGATTGTCCTGCCATTTTTTAAGCGAGGGGGCGGCTTTGCAACCTTAGCTAAATTAAGTATACAAGATACTAAGTAATGATCTGAGATGTCATCACTCTGCTGCAGAATTTCAACGGTAAAAGTGCATCTATCCATCATAAAAGTGCATCCATCCATCATAAAAGAGCATCTATCAATCATAAAAGTGCATCCATACATCATAAAAGTTTTTTTTTCTTCTTGCAATAGTTGTTTTGAGATCGTAAAAGACGTGATGGAGAGCTCATATCAGCTATGAATTCCGTTAATCTTGTGAATTGGTAAGTTTCGTCGGGGCGTGAAGAAATATAGAGCTGAGTATCGTCAGCATAACAATGAAAACTAACGCCATGCTTCCTAATGATATCTCCCAGTGGTAGCATGTACAGGGTGAAGAGCAACGGTCCTAGCACTGAGCCTTGTGGTACTCCATACTGAACTTGTGATCGGTGTGACATCTCTACATAAAATTCATAAAATTGTATGAAAACATGCATTTTTACTGAGTATATAGTAATGAAACTTAACCAATGAACAGGTTTTTACTGAAGCATTTAAAACATACATTTATTATTAGAGTGTAGCATTATAAATGTACATTTGATTTTATTTAATAAATATCACAGAATCTGTGTAATGCTTATGGATGTTTAGATGTTTTCAGTGTTAATAACTCTGCAGAAGTTTCATCACAGTCTCTGAAGAGAAGCTGCGATCACAAGAGTTTGATTTCACACATACACTGCAAAAGTGTTAATATCTTCAGGAAGTCAAGCTAACAATGACTTCTTGTTGACTCTAAACTAGCATTAAAATAAATTCATCTCAGCTTGTACGCTTCAATGTTTGAAACGTTATATTGTTTGCACTTCTCGTGTTTACTGCCTCCTTGAGATGAATCTCTTGTTGTATTTCTAATTTTTTTGTCAGCAGAAGCGTCTGCTAAATAAATCAACATTTTTCTGAGAACTGCATAAAACTGGCTAAGATTTGTGTGTGTGTGTGTGTGTGTGTGTTTTCACTCATTCATAAATAAATATTTAATGCGTGTGTAGGGTTGCAAAGGGGTGGAGAGTTAACAGTAAACGGGAACGGGAACTTTTGGAAATATTCCAATTTGAAAATTTAACAGGAAATTATGGGGATTCATTGGAAATTTATATAAATTGTATCATATACGAACATAAATATATAAAAAATAAATATGTATTTTTTGCATATTGATATATTTTCCAATTAATTACTTCTAATTTAGTAAATATGTAAAATAAATGTCACATGATCCTTCAGAAATCATCACTGATTTATGATCAATGTTGGAAACAGTTGTGCTGATTCATATTTTTTGGAACTTGTGATAATTTTTTTAGGATTCATTGATTGATTTTTCCCCCCCAAAAGAACAGCATTTATTCAAAATAGAAATATTTTCAAACAATATACGTCTTTACTATTATTTTTTTATCAATTGTACTCATCCTTGCTGAATAAAAGTATTCATTTATTTCAAAAACGAAAGAAAAAATGACTCCAAACTTTTGAACGGTAGTGTATATTGTTACATAAGATTTCTATTTTCAATAAATGCTGTTCTTTAACTTTTTATTCATCAATGAATCCTGAAAAACGTATCACAGGTTATAAAGAGAACAAATATCTGCCAATGGAGTCAGAAAAATCAGCTCAATTCAAAGGGAAACATAATTGGCAGATATTTGTTCTTGTTTTAAACATAAACTCACTCAATTTTGATACATTTAGCAGAAAACAAGACTTTTTGATTTAGTCAATACTTGACATCAAATCTCTCAAAATCTCAGCATTAGGATAGGATTAAACAGCCACTAATGTTAAAATATCAAGGTTTAAGAGCCCAATCAAAGCAAACACTGATCACCATAATGGCGAAATCCAAAATATTTAATAAAACAGTTAATTCTCAACAACTACTTTTGTACATGTATGAAAGAATTGATGTCAGACTGGTCTGTAAACTGATTTCACATTCAGTGAATGCCTGAGGTCAGCTGTAGTCGTGTTTCTGCTGGTCTCTACTCGTTTCTCTGTCCTTCAGTGATTTGTCCGTTCAAGCGCAAGAGAACTCAATTGAATTCTATATTGACACACTTTATGAGAGAGACTTATGGCAAGACGTTCTGAGTTTTATTCAGAGTTTTATTTTATTCTGAGTTATCATTCCCAGGATATTAATTTGTGAAATCAAGAATTAAATTTTCACTAGTTAAAATGCAAATTCTTGATATCAGGAATTGATAGTAACAATGGCAATTACATTTCCTCTAGCCATGTTATTTTTGATATCAATAATAATGTGGTTGCTAAATGTCTATTCTTGATATCAACAATTAAATTGCTACTAGTAAAAATTTTCATTTTTGAAATCAATAATTGATTGTCACTATAGAGAGACAATGTTCATTTCTGATATCATGAATGTGATCGTTACTGGTAAGAAAGACATTTCAGATATCTGAAATTATATTGATATCAGAAATACATTTTCAGATATCAGAAATAACAAGTGTAACATGTTGAAACACATTTATCAAGAATTAACATTTCAACTAGTGACAATTGAATTCTTTATATCAGTAATTTATATTTTTACTAGTAACAAAAATATAAATAACAAAAATGATGATTTTTACTAGTGAGAAATGTATTTCTGATATCAACAATTGAATTTGAATGGCAGTACGTTCATCATATCAAAAATTAACATTGCCTCTAGTGACAATTGAATTGTTGATATCAAGAATGAACATTTTTACTAGTAGCAATTTAATTCCCGATATCAGGAATTGAATTTGAATGGCAGCCTATGGTGACGCTTCACTAGTGAAAATACAATTACTGATATCAAGAATTCATATCCTGTGAATGAATAAACGTCAAATGGCTTGCCATAGATGACATTGTTGATATCAATAAATCTAGTAGAAATCTAATTTCTGATGTCAAAAATAGCATTTCACAGTGAAAATTGAAACCAAGTCAAAACGCCTTGCCATAGAGTGCTGCATCTTGCTCTTTAGTTGAAAAATCACATGAAATGTGCATACAGGTCTCGCTTACTTCTGTTTTCGAGATTACTGTTGCGTGGTTCAAAGTAAAATGCAATTTTGGGTCAAAAATCTCACTAAAACCCACATCTGCATCCTGTTTCCGTTTGCAAATAGATGAAAAGATGGTGTTCAGGTGTGCTGAAGACAGTTGTAGAAAGGAACAGAAGTTTCTCTTTCCGATCGCTGCCCCACTTCAGGGTTTTTTTTTGTCTAGTTTCCAGCCTGTGCCAGCATTTATTTTTTAAACCTTTCATGGCCCTTATATCTGTGAACCCAACACTTAAAATAATGACGACTCAAATGAGTTCAAACTAACTTTTACGACTGTTTAGAACTTTCTTTTGAGTTCATGGAACAGACGCATTTTAATGAATGAATCTGACTTGCCTCATTGTTTTGAGTTTAATTAACGTTCTTTCTTTACATTTAGACAAACTTAAATGTAACTGAAACTGGGCTGCGATTTCTATTTCCCAGCATGCTATGACACCCGAAAGGGAGAGAAAAGTTAGAATATAAAATTTGTTATAGTAAGTACAACTTGGATTAAGGGTGCTGTGTCTGCTTAAAATGTTATGATGAGTAAATATGCTCTGCCCACTAGGGGTCAGTAGTAACCTGAAGTGTTGAGGGGATAAGAAGAAATAAAGAAGAGATGGAGCGTTAAACTACTGCACGTTTGTTACTGCTGTGTTTTCTATTATCTCTATTAATGCAAAATACAACAAAGGGTATTCCTGAAATTGAGACCGTAACGGAGTTTGTTCGTTTGGGAAGAAGGAGGCGGGAACCGACGAACATTCAACAGCTTTAATAAAGTAAATGAACACAAAATGAAAGTAAAATCAGCAGCCCCTCACGGACGACTGCCGCACACACACATAAAACGTAAATAAAACACAACTTAAAATCCAGGCCTGGGGTCCGTTCTTCGTACCTCGCTTAATACATCTGAGATGATTTGACAGATCCCAGATCTTTTAATTGTGATAACTGATGTCTGGCTAATTTGGTTCTTCAAACGAATTTGCGGATTGGATTTAAATATCTGGATTAAATGATCTAAGATCACTGCGCAGTCTTGTTTTCCCTGAAGAGGGCAGATGCATCGATACTCGAAACCATGATCAGCAGTGCAGCGATTGGCTGGCGTCAAGACAGCAACGTAATGACATCATATAATTAAAAAAGCCACCGGGCAAAAAACTTGAAAAAAAAAATACACTAAAAAAACCCACAAATATCTGGACCTTTATAAGGAAACAGCTAAACGACCAAACCAACATAAAAGTTATAATAGATCAATGATAATCGTGTTTTTTTTTTTTTTTACATGATTACCAATTATTTATATTCACGATTTTATACAGTATTTGTACACCCTTTACATTTTTATTTCAATGTTGTAATTACATTTGAAGCAGATTTGTAACGTGACAGTATTAAAGTTTCTTAAGGGTCAAGATCAAATTCTCCTGCGCTGCATCAAGCCATCCCATAATATCCGCCATCACTCAGATTAATGCACGGCTCAGATTAACTGTACAACATGTGCAAACCTCCAATAAAATTATAAAGTTATTATTCCATCACAAATAAATCGCTCAATCAAGTGGCTGTGTCTATAGTATAGTACAAAACATTATAATATTATATTCATTCTCATATACATATACAATTTAAAATTTGTATATTATTATTATTATTTAAAATGAGTATTATTGCCCCTGGTTCAGTAATGAACTCTTGTAATAAAGTAGCAGTGGCTGGGACAGATACTCAAGATGCGATCTAATCCTGTTCACATGAAATCAGCCGCTCGAGCAGGTTTAAGCTTACGGACCTGTTGCTATGACAGCAAGTCCAGGATGAGCGTCGAAGAACCAAACAATCCAAGATCATGCCAAATCGTCAACAATCAAATCAGGCTTACTGAGTTAGCGAAGTACGAAGAACGGGCCCCTGGTCCTCTCTCGTCCTTCACTGAAGTCGCTCGTCCTTATATGCCTCCGTGCTCCCTCATGAGAGGACTCGAGACCGGTGTGCCTCGCAGGTGACGTTCATCCTCAATCACGCACACCGATCTCGCTCGCTCCTCCCATGTCTCTCGCTCGTCCACCTCGCCACAGAGACAAAGCCTGTCAACTTTGACTTAATGAGCTTTCTTTTAGCACCACCAAAGCACAACTTTCTATACACAATGTCTCAATCTGCAAGGTGGATATATTATTTTTATACTGACCCTGTCCAGGGGCGTAAATTTCATCTAACAGTTGGGGGGGGGAACAATAAACATGAAATTTCTCAAGAGCAATTTTTGAAGGGGACACAAATAATACAACCAAGGATATGTGTACCACAAAAAAACAAAAAACATTTTGTGCTTATTTGGCTTTTTTGTACACTGAAAAATGATCTAATGTCATTTTTTCTGACCAACATCGACAAACTGATAGTTGTTTAAATATGAGTAAGGTTCACCACGCAGTCATATTATAATTATTAAATTATCTTGCATCCTCCACATAGTATTTTATACTATGATATTCAGATCTTTAGATATTTAACTGCTGCAAGCCCTCTGATCTGCCACTTATTATCATATTGAGCAAAACCCAACACACATCTGGCGGAGCGGCCGTCCGCATATAGGCCTACTTTAGGTTTAGAATTAGCGCCAATTCGGGGGCAGTTGCTTAAATTTTGGGTTCATTAGCCTATTATTCTTATTGAAAAACACAGCAAGAAAACAGTACAATGACACGCTCCCTTAAATAGGCACTTTTACATTTGGCTTTGAAACCAAATCTTCCGCGATCATCTTGTCTGTCAGCGGTTTGCTCGTTCGGCTCGTGCTGTATTGAGCAGACGCGTTCAATTTTAATTGTTGTGTCTGTTCTCTAACTGAACACAATTATTTTATTACTATAAAAATGAAAACGATGGTGGCCCGGGGCGGTGCTGCGGTGGGCAAATGATGTTAACAGTGTTTTGCCTAATCTGTATTAAAGAGAAAAGAATCACTTCATCTGATGTTTAAAGTTAATAAAATAGCCTTGACAGCTTACTGGTGTTTCACAACTGCTGTCTGAAGAGCCTTGTTCTCTCCCCAAACTTGTGTGGTAGTTTTTCTACGGTCTATGGGTAAAGTTAGTTGAGGTGCACGGTGGATCAAACCACTGTGAGGCAAGGGGGGAGGGGGGACTCAAAATGTTTTTAAAGCTACACTGTGTAACTTTTTTAGTTTATTCTTAGCTAAAAACACTTAGTTCTTTCAAAAATATAAGTGCTCATTAATGTATATTTACTTATTTCAAGTTATAAAGTATTCTCGTAAGTTTATAATATGCCATTGAAAATACATACGGGTCAGGGGTTCGAATGGGGGTCGCCATGTTGCCCCTCCATCTTGAAAGTACATTAGCCAAAGAGGGACATACCCGTAAATTCAAGCTTCGCCTTTCGCGTTTTAACACTCGATGGCACCGTGTCTGGATTGAACTGGAAGCCATGTTAATCTTGGACTAAAACGGCCACCGTAGGAGTTAAAACGAAATCGGAATTGGGAGGAACAGAAACTAATATTTACTGGATGGTCATATACCTCTTCACCGCTAGATGGGGGAAAATATCACACAGTGTAGCTTTAAACTTAAAACACATTTTTTGTCCCGTTTGCTTTTGTATTGTTTTACTACTTACACATTTACTTTAAGTATATATCATTATATTATTTACAATACTCAGCATGGTTTTTAGGGGGGGACAGCCCTCAGATTGGGGGGTTGGGGGGGGGGGGTTTAGAAATAATCAGTTGTTAATTAGAAAATGTGAGTACATGTAACTTTAAAATACACAAACAAATTTGGAAAAACTAAGTAGATCCCACTTGAAATTTGTAATATGGAAATGTAAAAATTAAGTTGGATTCAATTAAAAATACACATTTAGAATTCTTAAAGTTATGCAGATCACACACACACACAAAATGTCTATAGAAATGCTAAACTTAAGTTTGCTTTATGTGCAAATTATCTTTCAACAGATATAAAAAATAAGCAGTTTGTACAAAGACTAGTATTGTTTGATCTACATAATAAAATGATGGGAAAAAAATGCATCACATTTTTAAAGTAAATCAAGCAGATTTTTTTTATCTGGGTTCCGCCCAAATTGGACTTGCCGTCAGAGCGGCGTCCATTTAAAAGAAGAGCGGAAGCTTGTCGTCAAAGAGCCTAAACATCCATGGACAGGGCCGGCCCAAGCCCTTATGGGGCCCTAAGCAGAATTTTATTTGGGGGCTCCTCTGTGCCACCAATATGATTGACTATTGTCAATTCTTGATCATTCTCACACCCAGTATCAATGTTAGTAGCTGTAGCTGTGTTGCTTTCATCATGTCTGGCTGTAATGGTCTTACTCTTATACGGTTTTTAATTGTAACAGTAGCAAACCCACAGGAGTGGTCAGGCGTTAATATTCAAAGCCTTACTGTACTACAGTTCACACTGGGATATGTAAAAAAAAAAAAAAAGTAAGTAGTCTCTTATGCTGAATTTCCCCCAGGACTCTTTGATGAATAGAAGGTTCAAAAGAACAGCATTTCTCTGAAATAGAAAGCTTTCAAAAAATCCTAAAAACATTGTACACAACTGTTTTCAACACTGATAATAATCATACATGAGCTTCAAATAATCATATGAGAATGATTAGTGAAGGGTCATGTGACACTGAAGACTGGAGTAATGATGATAAATTCAGCTTTGATCACAGGAATAAATCACACTTTACTATATTCACATATAAAATAGATGTTTTACATTATAATATTATTTCACAATATTACTGTATTTACTGTATTTTTGATCAAATAAATGCATCCTTGGTGAGCAGAAGAGACTTCTTTTAAAAACAAGACATTTGGATTTCTTTCAAACATTAAACAGAGCTTTTATTTTGGCGGAAATTAAATTTTTCCATTCGACTGTGTAGAAAGAACCTTTTTATTTTCTAAATAAAAACTTCCAAAATGTAGGCTACACAACTTATAATTCCAAGGGGACGATATAGCACTTATTGAGAAACTAGAAGCTCGTTCAAAACATGCAGCACGTCAGACAAGATATTCACACTAAACCATAGCATTCTCAAATCCATCCATTCATGAAAAGGTTACCGGGCAACTGACGAGTAACGTTACGTTTTAGCTCTGGTTTTCTCGCACTTTGGACTTTGACCCCTGGCTATTAACAAGCGAATCGTGTCCGGCCGATGGCGCCGTGAGCTTTTGCAGTGCTGTCAGAATCAATCCGCGCATACTATATTAGAAAACAACATTTAGCAGTTTATTTAGTAATTGTTTAAGGCCATTTCGCGATTTCAATCATCATGAAATAACATACAGCAACGTGCTCTTGAGGGCCCCATGGTGGCAAAGGTCGCTTATGCCTTGGGCCGGCTCTGTCCATGGAACACAAAAGTTGATTTCCAATTCATCACTCCTTTAAAGATTTCTTAACCAGCAACTCTTGCGCATATTTGCACACTGCTTGTGTGATATGGGTTAAAACCCCATCCTCCTAACCACAGATATCCATAATAAAGGCTAGATGTCTCGTCCGCGCTGCTGGCCAATGGAGGTCGACGTCCACACCTGGCGGCCATCTTGTCACAATCAGCTCGCTCACTCGTAACATTGTGTTTTAATGGTGCATGCACTTTTTAAATAACCATAACTTGCTCGATTTTCTACCAATTGTCAAACTGTTATAAACGTCAGGGATGTAGTTATGCCACTGCATACTTATGAATAATTATTCATAATTTGTTCAAGTGTCCAGAATTATAGCCACGTTAATAAAGTTTGTAAGAAACCAAACCATTTGTAAATCTGTCAATATTTCAGCGAGATAAGAGTATTTGTGTTCGTGCAGATCACTCACCTTACATCAGGTACCACAGAGCCCGCCAGAAAGCTTGCCTGTGACAAGATGGCCGCCAGAAAGCTTGCCTGTGACAAGATGGCCGCCAGAAAGCTTGCCTTGCCGCCGGTGATGACGTTAGAGACTCCGCCATAAGACATCTAGCCTTTACTATGCTCCTAACCCCCATACATCCCCACCTCGTCTGTTTACTATTTTGTCCCACTTTCGGTGCACACAATGGTTATGACGCTCATGCATATGAGCCACCCTGGAAACCTTTCTGAAGGAAGAAACATTGTTCAAATGATGATGAAAGTTCTTTCTTTCTCACATTAGCCTGCAGTGAAGCTACCACATGAGGTATGATTAATGTTATTATGCCACCATACATTACGGCAAAATTATGAATCTATACGCTTTCAAATTCTCTCAAGGTAAAATAAACAAATAACAAAATTACGGCTCGTCCAGCGCGTCCTAACGACACCTCTGGCAAATGACTGCTGATCATATCAAACTAACACACGACATAACACGATATAAGGGGGATTCTTAGACTATGAGCACTTTCATGTTCTATTGTCATATTTTTAAAAATACATATAGTTTTGGACAAATTCCTCTTTTTTTGTCAAAGCTAACAAACATTAAAAAATTTTTTACTACCTTTCTATTATGATTTTTTCATACTTTTCAACCTCCTTATAGGAGTCAAAATCACTGTTTTCTCCTTGTCGCACACCCAGACTTTTAAACTTCAACAATGAAAATACAGTGTAAAAATATAGAACTTAGGGTAACTATTAATGCACCTGAATTAAGCACTAGTAAAATATTTTAAATACATTATAGTAGGCTATTTAATGTGAGACCACTATCAATATTACTTTTTCGACAAAATATAGCTGTCGCACAGTGTTGGTGTCATTTCCACCACAACACTATAATGTCCCTTTAAATAGTTTGTGTATGGAAATATTCAGTGACATCAGAGCACATGTTGGACATGGAGGGAATTTAAATTTTCATCAACAACAAATTAAGCAAGCTAAATATTGCTTGAACAGTTAATATGTATATGTCATTGTAGAAAAGGCCTCAAAGTTATGTTAGTGTTGCTATTATTTAGTACAGTTGACCATAATGTGCTTTATGTTTCACTTTCACTCCCGTTTATTCAGTGCGTGTAATAGGGTAGCGCGCTGGTTTGTATACTATATCTGACGTCACGCAGTTAGTATGCAGTAGCATAGAGATCATCGGTCGGTTGGATTATAATTGGCTTTATGCACAGCTGCATTACTTCCTGAACTTCAGCCAGCTCCTTTGTTTCCTGTCTGCCATTATTGGACAAACTGATTAATCCAGGTGTGCCTGACCTCTGTAGTCACAACAACAATAATCAGACACACCTGGATTAATCAGTTTGTCCAATAATGGCAGACAGGAAACAAAGGAGTTGGCTGAAGTTCAGGAAGTAGTGCAGCTGTGCATAAAGCCAATTGTGAGGGACACTTTCCTCAGTGTGCGTGAATGAGAGAAGTAAGTAAATCTGCTGCATTACTCGTGATATTGTATTTCTTTGTCAGCTGTTATTTTGATATTCGATATGGATGAGAGTTAGGAGTGTAAGGGTCGCTACACGGCCGTTGTGTTAATTATATCCGTACGTTACTGTCTAGCTTCGGTCCATCGGACTCAGTGCGTTGGGTTAAATGGGTTTAGACATGTTTATACTTCAAATCAAATCAAATCAAATCACTTTATTGTCACACAGCCATATGCACAAGTGCAACAGCAGGTGAAATTCTTGGTGCAGTTCCGAGCAACATAGCAGTCATGACATGACATGTACAACATTTAAAGCAGCATCAGATTACACATCTGATGCGCACACAATTACTCACAGCACAGTATACACTACAATAAACAATAAATAATTTACACAATGTGAGTGTAGTTCTCACAGCTTTAAACAATATACACATACTTACAATATACATATACTTTAAACAATATACACTAAACATACATTAAACAGTATACATTAAGCTATAATAATAATAATATACAATGTACAGTATACAATATTATTCACAGTAGAGATCCAATTATGTACAATAGGTGCTATATGATAAATGATAAATAATAAATGATACATAAATGTGTATATAATGTGTGTGTGTGTATCTACAGTGGGTTGTGCGGAGTGATATTCTGTCCAGTGTGTGTTATGATCCTGATGGATCAAGAGTTAAGTAGTCTGATTGCTTGTGGGAAGAAGCTGTTCTGGAGTCGGCTGGTGCGTGTTCTGATGCTGCGGTACCGTCTGCCTGATGGCAGCAGTGAGAGCAGCCCATGGTTCGGGTGGCTAGAGTCTCTGATGATCCTCTGAGCTCTCTTCACACACCGCCTGGCGTAAATGTCCTGGAGGGAGGGAAGCTCACCTCCGATGATGTAGCTGGCCGTGCGCACTACCCTTTGCAGGGCTTTGCGGCTGCGGGCGGTACTGTTGCCGTACCAGGTGGTGATGCAGCCAGTCAGCAGGCTCTCGATGGTGCAGGTGTAGAAGCGTGTGAGGATGTGGCGGTTCATTCCAAACCTCCTCAGCCGTCGCAGGAAGAAAAGGCGCTGATGAGCCTTCTTCACAACGGCCTCAGAGTGGACGGACCATGAGAGTTCCTCTGTGATGTGGACACCGAGGAACTTGAAGCTGCTGACTCTCTCCACCGGTGCTCCATCGATGGTGATGGGGCGGTGTTCTCTCTCATTCCTCCTGAAGTCGACCACCAGCTCCTTGGTCTTGCTGACGTTGAGGGAGAGGTTGTGCTCCTGACACCACCGTGTCAGAGTGTGCACCTCCTCTCTGTAGGCTGTTTCATCATTGTCAGTGATGAGACCTACCACCGTCGTATCGTCAGCAAACTTGATGATGGTGTTGGAGCTGTGGGTAGCCACACAGTCTTGTGTGTACAGGGAGTACAGGAGTGGGCTGAGAACACAGCCCTGAGGGGCTCCAGTGTTGAGAGTCAGTGATGAGGAGATGTTACTGCCCATTCTGACCACCTGGCGTCTGTTTGACAGGAAGTCCAGGATCCAGCTGCATAACTTCATTCAATACTAGAGTTTAAGAGATATAGTCATATTCTGACTACTGTTTATTTTATGTTTGTAATGTGTATTAGTGCTTAAGGAAGATGTATGTATGCATATGTTTTTTTTATTAATTTGTATTCGTTCTCTCTTATAGAAACCACACTAAAATTTACACTCACCTTTAAACTCACTTATACAAGAAAGAGGAAGGAATAAACAGAATAAAAAGAATTATCTCTCCTCTCTTCATTTCATTCTCTGGAGATTTGGCCTTAAGTGTTGTTCTGGCCGACACACCTGAGTGAACCTGGTGATAAACCCAGAATTAGCACCTAGACTGAACGTCTACCCATTATCTTCACTTCAGTCATTTCCAAACATGCTGTAGCCTACCTTCAAGGGTGTTTTTAAAAATCTAAACATTTTAAGTTAAATACGAGTAGCTATTTTGCAAACATGAAATGCTAAGCATTCAAGAATATAATTGTTGTTCCCTTTCGTTCAGTCACTACGACGTACGTTAGTGACTAACGAATGGGGGTTTCGCTTAGAAGCCAATTATCTCCGAGAATTCAACAGCGCCCAATGGCAGTGCCAATGCCATGGGCATGCGGAATTTGCATGCGTAACTCCGCCCCACCTTGTGGGTATATAAGGAAGTACGCTGGGAACATCGCATTATGTTTCTGCTTTGGAGCCAAGAGTATCTCTTCACTCCTTCAAGCCTGATCTGAGTCTTCGACAAGCCTTCGAGACGAGCAGCTTTCCAGAGACGTTGGTGTTACGGCGCGTTCCAGTGATCATCATACTGCCTGCCTGCTGATCTGCGCAGTGGTCCGCTAGACAGCTGGTGTGTGGTCCCTGGGCGCTTCGGCGTACTCTGCGAAGCTTCCTCTCATAAAAGAGCTTACACGTGACGTGTCCTTTTTTTTTAGGATGTCTCGTCCGTGTACTTCTGGGTGTGGCCGGTTGCTATCTTCTTCCGATGGGCACAAACACTGTCTGGTATGTTTGGGCTTTCAGCATGCCCAGGCAGCGTTTGTGGATGAGTCATGTTCCCACTGCGGGAATATGACCATCGCGGTGTTGCGGTCAAGACTCCATGACCTTCGTAATGAAGTGAGAGTCCCCTCTACCACACCCCGATCTACTGAGTCCGAGAGGCCCAGTACTTCGGCTGGTGGTCAGGGTGACCTGACGGTTACGGTGTGGAACAAAGCCCCGACGCTCATGCCTCGGGCCACACCCCCGTCTTGCACACCGCAACCCGTGAGTGTTCAGACGCAGATCGCGGGGCCTGCTTCGGCCCCCCCGCGCATCTCGTTTGGCGCTCCGGAGGAGGATGTGATGTCGGTCACCGCATCACAAGGTGGGCTCGAGTCCTCTGAGGATGATGACTCGGCTGTGCTGCCGCCTTCGGGCGTTCCAGCATTGCCCGAGTCGGACCCAGAGCTGACAGCCATGTTGTCTCGGGCAGCCGCAAGCTTAGGGATAGAGTGGAACCCTCCGCCCTGTCCCGAACGCTCTAGGCTCGATGATTGGTTTTTGGGAGCGCGCGCTGACAACCGTCAGTCCCCGCCCCCAATACCTTTCTTTCCTGAGCTTCATGAGGAACTCGCGTGGTCCTGGAAGTCCCCGTTGTCTTCCCGTGACCATTCAACGACTTCCTCCGCCTTCTCCGCCCTCGATGGGGCGGCGGCCAAAGGGTACACTGGGGTCCCCCCAGTTGAACGTTCTGTTGCGATGCAACTGTGTCCTCAGAGCGCTTCAACTTGGCGCGGTGATCCTAAGCACCCCTCCAAAGCCTGTTGATTCACATCAACCTTGGTGGCGAAATCGCACAGAGCCGCGGGGCAGGCTGCCGCTTCTTTGCATGCCATGGCGATCCTTCAGGTCTACCAGGCCAGGATCCTCAAGGACATGCACGAGGGTGGAGTTGATCCGGGGCTCTTAAATGAGCTGCGTGCCGCCACCGACCTCGCTCTCCGGGCGACGAAGGTGACCGCACGCTCCCTGGGTCAAGTGATGTCCACAAACGTGGTCCAGGAGCGTCACCTATGGCTGAACCTGGCTGATATGCGGGACACCGAGCGAACCCGGTTCCTCGATGCCCCCATATCCCAGGCCGGCCTCTTCGGCGGGGCGGTTGAGGACTTTGCCCAACAGTTCTCAATCGCCCAGAAGCAGACTGAGGCTATAAAACACGTACTGCCCCGGCGGCCAGCTGCTGCCTCCACCCAGCCGCCGGCACAGTCGCCTCAGTCTGCTCCACGCCGAGGACGCCCTCCTAAGGCTCCCGCCCCTCCCGCCCGGCCCAAGCAGCAGCCTTCACCCGGGCCGGGTGGCAGAGGTCGCCGAAGGAAGGCGTCACAATCCGCTCAGCCCGCCCCGCGCCCCGCTAAACGCCAGGCCAAGCGGCGCTCCTGAGACGGATGGCTCAGGGATGGAGTATTCTTTCCAGGAGATGGTAGCAGGACCACTCCTTCCCCCGGTGGAGGGCCGGGGGAGAATCCTTTGTTTAGCTGCTGGCCCACAGGTCAGCAGCACCCTAATTTGGTCAAAGAAAGAATTAACACTCCCATCCCTGAGCCCACAGAGTCCGGTGATGACAGTGCGCGCCACCCACGGGTCCCGCCACTCGCATCCCACTCTGTCGCCAGCCTCCTGGCAGAGCAGACCCCAGTGGAACGTGCGTCCTTCCCTGGTCTCCTCTGTCAGGACGCAGCAGTCAACCGTGCCCCCGCACCGGGACGCCCCTCAGCCTCCCATGTCCGGGCCGGTGACGCTGCATCGCTGCAAGCCCACACCGGGTACGTCTGTGCTCCGAATGACCCCGCTGGTGCAGTTTCTGGGAGTCTGGCTTCAGCTTCCAGGGCTGTCCCGCTGGGTCGCGCGGACCATCAGGCGCGGCTACGCGATTCAGTTCGCGCAGGTTCCTCCTAGCTTCCGGGGAGTCCGTTCCACTATGATCGGGGCCAATGCACCCGTCATGCGAGCGGAGATTGCCACCCTACTGGCGAAGGGTGCGATCGAACCTGTCCCTCCAGCCGAGATGAACTCCGGGTTTTACAGCCCATACTTCATTGTACCCAAAAAGACCGGTGGGCTACGACCGATCCTGGACCTGCGCGTCTTGAACCGTTACCTTCACCGGTTTCCGTTCAAGATGTTGACAGCGAAACGCCTTTTCGAATGCGTTCGTCCAGACGATTGGTTTGCAGCGATCGACCTGAAGGACGCCTACTTCCATGTCTCCATTCTACCTCGACACAGACCGTTCCTACGGTTTGCTTTCGAGGGGCGGGCATATCAGTACGCAGTTCTACAATTCGGGCTATCTCTGTCCCCTCGCGTCTTTACGAAGATTGCCGAGGCAGCCCTTGCGCCCCTTCGGCAGCACGGGGTTCGCATCCTGAACTACCTCGACGACTGGCTCATACTGGGTCACTCTCGAGAGCAGGTTTGCGGACACAGAGATTTGGTGCTCCATCACCTAGCCCGTCTGGGCCTTCGGGTCAACTGGGAGAAGAGCAAACTTTGCCCCGCGCAGAGGATCTCTTTTCTCGGTATGGATATCGACTCGGTCGCCATGTGCGCGCAGCTTTCGAGCGAGCGCGCGCAGTCTCTGCTGGCTTCCCTTCGTCAACTCGAGGGCAAGAATGCGGTTCCACTGAAACTATTTCAGAGGCTCCGGGGGCATATGGCATCTGCAGCCGCGGTGACGCCGCTCGGATTGCTTCATATGAGACCGCTTCAGCACTGGCTACGCGATCGAGTCCAGAGATGGGCATGGCGGTCTGGCACGCTCCGGGTACAAGTGACTCGGGCCTGCTTACAGACTCTCACCCCGTGGTCGAACCTCAGTTTTCTACGGACCGGAGTGTCCTTAGAACGAGTTTCCAGGCATGTTGTTGTATCAACAGATGCATCATCCACGGGCTGGGGTGCCATGTGCAATGGACAGGACCCCAGCGCCTTCTGCATGTCAATTGCCTCGAGTTACTGGCAGTACGGTTCGCCCTGCACCGCTTCCGAGCGTTGCTGAGGGGTCAACATGTACTAGTCAGGACAGACAACACGGCCGTAGTAGCGTACATCAACCACCAGGGCGGTCTACGCTCCCGCCGTATGTCTCAACTCGCCCGCCATCTCGTTTTGTGGAGTCAGAAGCGCCTGAGGTCCCTTCGTGCTGTCCACATCCCGGGAGACCTGAACCGTGCAGCCGACGAGCTCTCACGGATTCAGCCTCTCCCCGGAGAGTGGAGACTCCACCCCCAGATGGTCCAGCTGATATGGGAACGGTTCGGCGACGCACAGGTAGATCTGTTTGCCTCCCAGGACTCTTCCCATTGCTCCCTGTTTTATTCCCTGACCGAGGGCACCCTCGGCACGGATGCTCTGGCACACAGCTGGCCGCCCGGGCTACGCAAGTATGCGTTTCCCCCAGTGAGCCTCCTTGCACGGGTACTGTGCAAGATCAGGGAGGACAAGGAGCAGGTCATGTTGGTCGCCCCGTATTGGCACGGCCAGACCTGGTTCTCAGAGCTTCTACTCCTTGCGACAGCCCCTCCCTGGCCTATTCCTCTGAGACCGGACCTCCTCACTCAGAGACGGGGCACCTTTTGGCACCCGCGTCCAGCGTTCTGGAAGCTCCACGTGTGGCTTCTGGACGGGCGGCAGGTTTGAGTAGTCTTCCACCTGCGGTGGTCGCTACCATCACTTCCGCTAGAGCTGAGTCTACGCGACGTCTCTATGCGTTTGTTGATCTGAAAATTCAGCTTTGTCCCCGTTATGATTGAATCACAGGACCGGATACCAGTAATTTGCCAAGAGATCTCTTATTTATTATTTTTATATGTCAGACATAGTAGAGACATTGAAAAGTTCCTGTCTCATGCCAGCTGTATGTTTCTCCATTCCTCCATTTCTCTCCCCTCTCCCTTCTCCATCCTCCCCTGTCCCTCTCTCCCGTCTTCCATTTCTCTCTCTCGTCTCCCGTCTGAGGCAGGACACTCAATTTGAATGTTATATACTATTAGCAGAGGATCTTACTAGGAGGAAACTTCCTTAGAAGGAAAAGAAACATGCGTCCTATGTTTAAAATAGAGCGTATACATCATGCTTACATATGTTGCACAATCCACTTTCCTTATAAAGAATCAGTTGACAATACATCATGGAACAGATGCATGCTACTGTATGCATCAGTGGAAACATGTTCTATAAGTATGCACATTCCTGTATCAAATATAGCTCATCCATGTCTCTCCTTGGGACACATGTTCAGAAACAGCCTGACTTTACATTGTACATTATACAAATAATTATAAAAAATAATAAAACATAATAATACCAAATAAAAATAACATTAAACAATAAAATTTCAATCTTCAGTCCCTCCTCTGGAACTACGACAGTCAGTTCTACACCGTCACCCCTCCAGTGGCCATCTAGTGGAGCAATAGTGAAGAAAAGGAAAGGCAAAAGAAAGAAAAACACAAACAGAAAACAAACAAACAAATAACCCCGACCCATGATATGTCCCCGCATACTATGTGTGTAACTTACGTCTGTGTGTATGCATTTAAAATGTACCCCAGTCATCTAAGAAAGGAAATGTTAATGAATCTTCGCCAGTACCTGAACTCATTCGGCTGAATTCCTTCAGTTCCTGGTTAAAATAACAAACTAACATAAACGTTGATATTAAAGAATCCTATCCCTTGGGGTTGTGAATCAGTAAGCAGGTGTTGATTGTTTGTGGGGTTGTGTAGTACGTATAAAATCCTCTATTTCACTCTTTATTTCCCATTCTCAGTTTTATCAATATTTTATATTGAGAATATCTTCATCTCTTATCAAAGCATGTCTTGAAACATGTCTGTTCATTATTCATTTGTTTAAAAAATTCAACTCAGTTGTTTTGTATTAGAATGATTCCAACAATCCAAAATAAGTTATGATAAGATCTTCATAAGCTTTTCTTTAGTTTAAATGTTGAATTCTCTTAATCTTTGTTATCCAGAACTTCTCTTAAATCAGCAAAAGCAGTCTTCATCTTTAACCACCATGTCTTGGAATTATCCTGTCATGTCTGATGATCTACAGGAGTGAAAACTATGATAGAGACATGTTAGTTCAATATCACACTTTCAGAGATTCCCATTATGCTGAATATTAAACTTCTATACAATATTTGCACATAAGGCAACCAACTTCATGTTTCTGATATAAATTAAAAAAGATGTTATGGTCTCCACAGGAATGAATTACAATCCCTCATGGTCTCAGCTGGTTCTTGAAAGCTCATTCCCCTTAGCTCTTCATAAGTGATCTCCTTTCCCAGGGTGTCGTCCCCTGGCATAACAAACCATCAAAGGAATGTGGTTGCTGGTGATCTGGTATGGAGGAGTTCCCATTTCTAGGGCAGACTACTGTAACTTCTCACAGCTCTCCCTTCAATGATGCTGTTGGCCTTACAAACATCTTCTCACTCTCATACACATCTCACAATCACACCTCCCTTCAGGAGATGCCCAATGGCGGCGGTAAAATCTCTGTCTTAGATTGTCCCTTTTTGGCCAAAAGTGGATCTTATCCGTCATTGAGAAATCACCTCATGCCCACTGGTAACCACTCTTTCCATTACGAAACCTTTGACAGGCGTTTTCTTCAACAGAATCAAGGAATTGCATTCAAGAGCCATCAGAGCCAGTTGGAATGCCTAATAGTTTCAAAACATGGAGACAGATTAATAACAGCACTATTAATCACTTAAATCAATTAGTTATTACAACCATCCGTTCAGAGTAAAGCTCTGCTTCATCTGTAACCGGAGCCATCGCCCTGTACATGGTGAAGACAAAGATGAGACAAAGAAGTTACTGGTCATAGAGTAACTAATCCAAAATGATCACTTATATCATTTAAGGTCTGTATTTATTTAAAAGATTGAGTGAATGAGTTTTGCTTGAAACATTTAATTACCAATTGCCTAGTCTCATTTCTTTAACATCTCTGTGTCTATGATTCCCCACTGAAACACTGTGCTTTACTATAAATAACGTATCACTCATAGCACAGGCTTAAATAGCATTCAGCTGTCTTTGAATGAGAGAGAAACCACTGAGGCAAAGTCCACAATGCCCCAGGACTGCATTTTCATAAACTTTTAACATAGTTTAATTCTACAATTTTTCGATTCTGGCTTAACCAGAAATGGCATGTTTTCGATTGCATCTTTGTTTACATTTGTCTTTTCTCTTTTTCCTTTTTTTTTTTTTTTTTTTATATATATATTAAACACCATATATTTTTGTCATTTGATCTCATCTAGAAATGTATCTTGCAGGTGCTTTCTTTGTTTGCAGCCATTTTGCAAATAATTTGTATATGTTTCTCTATGTGAACTAGAGAATCAGCAGGCTATCTATTTATAAGTGTGTGTGTGTGTGTGTGTGTGTGTGTGTGTGTGTGTAGAGAGAGGAGGGTACAGGGTGAATTCCAAAGGGAGGGGCTGCTCTCGCTTCTGAACACTTGAGAAACTCGAGGAAAGGAAAAAGAAACAGTTAAAAGTTAACTCGCATATTTTCAATTGTATTTTACTTTAAAATTCAGTTTAACTCAAATAATTTTTCTTTTCATTTTTCTTTTCAGTTGAACTCAGATCAGTCTCCTCCCCAAATACTGAACAGCTTTACTGTCAAAATCAGAAGGCCAACGATTCTAGCCACTTTATTCATAAAGGCGCCTTATACCTTTAGCGTGTTTAAACGTTTTAGGGTTTTCTAAAGCTGCACTTCCTTTAGCGCAGACCCGCCACTTTAAACCGCTCTAATCTCACAGCTCGTTGCACTTCCCCGTACCTCTTCTAAGCACGGCTCTATTGCGAGAAGGACACTTTAGAGATTTCTCTGCCTAAAAATAACAAAATTTAAAAATAAAACAAAACTGCAGTCTCGCCGTGTTCCGACCACCTTACAGTCACAACGAACTAATTGCTAAATCGCATTACGGATTAATCTCCCGAAAATTTGACAAAATGGTCTTTTGCACAAAAGAATCCACTTTTACCCAGCTTCATTCAATATTTTGGAGGTCCATCGATCAGAACAACTTAAATAAGTTGCTTCAAATTAAATTACTTAAAATGTAACTATGTCTGACACACATTCATTGACAACACAACTGGTATTTCAAAATAACACAGTTCTTTTTAGCAGTTTCAGTCACTGTCTCAACAGTATATATCTCATCAGGCAGACTTAGAATCTTTAAAAAAAAGAAAATGTCTTACCTGATGAATTGATTGAGACAAATGCCTGAAATGCAGATCCTGTTCGTGTGACGCCAACTGTTGATCTGAAAATTCAGCTTTGTCCCCGTTATGATTGAATCACAGGACCGGATACCAGTAATTTGCCAAGAGATCTCTTATTTATTATTTTTATATGTCAGACATAGTAGAGACATTGAAAAGTTCCTGTCTCATGCCAGCTGTATGTTTCTCCATTCCTCCATTTCTCTCCCCTCTCCCTTCTCCATCCTCCCCTGTCCCTCTCTCCCGTCTTCCATTTCTCTCTCTCGTCTCCCGTCTGAGGCAGGACACTCAATTTGAATGTTATATACTATTAGCAGAGGATCTTACTAGGAGGAAACTTCCTTAGAAGGAAAAGAAACATGCGTCCTATGTTTAAAATAGAGCGTATACATCATGCTTACATATGTTGCACAATCCACTTTCCTTATAAAGAATCAGTTGACAATACATCATGGAACAGATGCATGCTACTGTATGCATCAGTGGAAACATGTTCTATAAGTATGCACATTCCTGTATCAAATATAGCTCATCCATGTCTCTCCTTGGGACACATGTTCAGAAACAGCCTGACTTTACATTGTACATTATACAAATAATTATAAAAAATAATAAAACATAATAATACCAAATAAAAATAACATTAAACAATAAAATTTCAATCTTCAGTGTTGAAGTGGAACCTCTTCGTCACATGGTGTTCTTCCCGCCAAGAAGACCCCTGGAAATGACCGATCGGGTCCGTGCTATCGTTTCTCCAGGAGGGGGTGGAACGAAGGCTGTCTCCTTCCACCCTTAAAGTGTATGTGGCCGCAATATCTGCCTACCACGATCTCCTGGGAGACAAAAAGGTAAGTCAGCACGACCTGATCATCAGGTTCCTGAGGGGGGCGAGGAGACTGAATCCTCCTCGCTCTCCTCTCGTACCCTCTTGGGACCTCTCAGTAGTCTTATGTGCTCTGCAGAGGCCTCCCTTTGAGCCTTTGCGGTCAGCCAAGATTAAATTCTTGTCTATGAAGACGGCTCTGCTGACCGCATTGGCCTCGCTTAAGAGGGTCGGGGACCTGCAAGCATTTTCGGTTGACGAAGCGTGCCTTGAGTTCGGGCCGGCTAACTCTCACGTGATCCTGAGACCCCGGCCTGGATATGTGCCCAAGGTTCCTACCACTCCGTTCCGAGATCAGGTGGTGAACCTGCAAGCGCTGCCTTTGGAGGAGGCAGACCCAGCCTTGGCATTGCTCTGTCCAGTACGCGCTCTCCGCGCCTATGTAGACAGTACGCGATGTTTCAGGACCTCAGACCAGCTCTTTGTCTGTTATGGTGGAGAGCGGAAGGGAAGTGCTCTCTCGAAACAGAGGTTGTCTCACTGGATAGTGGACACCATTGTTTTGGCTTACCAGCAGCAAGGTCGACCATGTCCCCTTGGGGTTAGGGCACACTCCACCCGGAGTGTGGCCTCTTCTTGGGCTTTAGTGCATGGCGCCTCGCTAACAGACATCTGCAGAGCTGCAGGCTGGGCGACACCCAACACATTCGCCAGATTTTACAATCTCCGAGTGGAGCCAGTGTCCGACTATGTACTCGCCCCTACGGGTGGCCGGTAATGGGCCAGGCTCAGGTGTCTTCGCTTGCTCGCCATTCCACTCCAAGGACTGGATACGTGCGATATTTCCCTCAGGTGAGCTCCCCGAGAGCCCTGAGCTCCTCCAGCACTGCTTACGCCGACATCAGTTCAGTCTGCCCTTTCGAGCCCAGACCCTCATGTCCGGCCAGGTGCTCCGTGTGCATGGTTCCCCTCCGGCGACCCCCACACGAGTATTCCCACCGTAAGCCTCCTCAGCGAGCAGGTGTCTTTCCCTCGGCAAGTCCTTGCCACCCCTAGGGTTAAAAATCCACCTTCGGCTGGTACCCTAGAGATCTTCCATATGCAGCCCTTAGCGGGTCATATGTGTATTCTTAAGTCCTCCCTACGGGTAGGCATCTTGGCATTCCCTCACTGGGATATGCTTCCCAGTGTACCTTGGTAATCCTGTGATAAGTGGGAGTCCTTCGTCCGTACTAGTCTTACGACAGGGTACTCACACTTACGCAGGGCACTGGATGACAGCTGAGTGGCGTTGTTGTATTGGAACCCCCATTCGTTAGTCACTAACGTACGTCGTAGTGACTGAACTCGGTTACGTATGTAACCCTCGTTCCCTGAGGAGGGAACGGAGACGTACGTTTCCTCTGCCACATCAGCTGTGCTGCCTGGAACGCGGAGTTCAGTCTTGGCTCCTGCAGCAGTAACATAATGCGATGTTGCCAGCGTACTTCCTTATATACCCACGAGGTGGGGCGGAGTTACGCATGCAAATTCCGCATGCCCATGGCATTGGCACTGCCATTGGGCGCTGTTGAATTCTCGGAGATAATTGGCTTCTAAGCGAAACCCCCATACGTTAGTCACTAACGTACGTCTCCGTTCCCTCCTCAGGGAACGAGGGTTACATACGTAACCGAGACGATATCAAGAATTAATTGTTGAAATCATGGGCCACAAGAGAAATATTAAGAATATAAATTAAGACAGTTATAGTCTACATATTTTAAAGAAGATGAATCTTGTCTCTGTGAGAAAGCTCGTCAGATTTTACTTTCACTTTCACCACTGAATCGCTTTCAAGATTTAAAAGGAAAGGACCCCCCCAATCTAAGGGCCCCCCTGAAAACCATGCTGAGTATTGTAAATAATATAAATGATAAGTAGTAAAACAATACAAACGCAAACGGGACAAAAAATGTGTTTTAAGTTACAAAGGACAAAAGGACAAAAAAAAACAAAAAACATTTTGAGTCCACGAGCTGAAGCACGGCATGAGCCGAACGGGCAAACAGCTGACAGACATGATCGCGGAAGATTTGGTTTCAAAGCCAAATATAAAAGTGCCTATTTAAGGGAGCGTGTCATTGTACTGTTTTCTCAAATTGGCGCTCCTTCTAAACCTAAAGTAGGCCTATATGCGGACGGCCGCTCCGCCAGATGTATGTTGGGTTTTGCTCAATATGATAATAAGTGGCAGATCAGAGGCTTGCAGCAGTTAAATATCTAAAGATCTGAATATCATAATATAAAATACTATGTGGAGGACGCAAGATAATTTAATAATTATAATATGACTGCGTGGTGAACCTTACTCATATTTAAACAACTATCGCTTTGTGTTGTTGGTCAGATAAAATGACAGAGAAAAGAAAAACGGACATTACATAATTTTTCAGTGCATCAAAACGCTAGCCTGACGTCGTCATACTCAATTCTAGTCAGAATTTGAGTCTGCTCCTGCTCCGTTGGGCTGTGATTATGGGGTGTGTTTAAACCGAACCAGGAAAGACCTCAATTGGATAGACCTACAACCAATCAGAGCAACGGAGTGACGCATAACGTTAGTTGTCAAATGTCAACAGAACTCAACTGCACTGTGTTGCCATGTCCGCGGGTTGAAGCGACCCCAATTATGGGATATACAGACCCAGGAATGCGAAATTTAGCAGCAGCCCTGCCAAAATAACACATTTTACCCTCAAATGCCATTTTTTCCTGGAGAGAGGTTTAGGATTAGAACAAATTCAACCCAAGCGGCTTTGATGACGTGGATGATTACGTTACTGTTCATCATCTGTCCATCATCGTCTAAAGCCCGCCCTGACAATTTCATTGGTCCCAACAGTTTCTGTTCAGGCATAATTACTTCTCTATGGATCAAGTCCAGACCGAACTGCCCGTGCAAATATTTTGTGGGCGGGGCTAAGTTCGTCTGGCATCCAGGCTACCAAAACGCCAAATAAGTACAAAATGTTTTTTTTTTTGTGGTACACATGTCCTTATAAGTACGATTTTGGCTGTATTATTTGTGTCCCCTTCAAAATTTGCTCTTGAGAAATTTCATGTTTATTGTCCCCCCCAACTGTTAGATGAAATTTACGCCCCTGGAGCTGAAAATCGGCCCAACCCAAAAAAAGAGTCGCACGAGTCAGAATTCGGCTCGAAAACGGACGAAAATCGCACAGTGTATGCCCATGTTACTTTTGAATACGTTTTTTTTAATTATTATTCAACTTCACATGGCTAAAAGTGCTCCTAGTTGAAGAAACGCCTGTTGTGCATGAATAAGAGTTATATAATGTAAGCTTAACCTCATTTTACATCTGAAATACAGGCTAATGAGGCTTCATTCAAGCCGAGGAGTGTGCACTAATATTTTAATTGGCACTTTAACACAAAACAGGAAACTCATTAATAATCATGTAGGAGAATATCCCCAGTGTCCTGGAAAATCTCACTCACACACCGAATTATTCAAAACTACCAGTAGGTAGCAGATGTTTTTAGTTTCTGTGGGCTGTTATCTCAGCATGCCTCTTTATTTCCGTCTGCACAAATACTTTCGGTATTGTTTGGGCTCTGCGTCTGAAATATAACGGCAATCATGTTTCACACACTCTCGTTTCAAAACATTTTCTTTATTGAGAAAATCATATTTTGGCTTTTTTCCCTCTGTCGTCTAAGCGATGCGCTGAAAGGTAAGAGTTCACTTGTTTCTGATCTTCTTATTTCGCTTTCAGGGTTTATATGAAATAGTTTCAGCAATCATATCTTCGACTATTGTTCACATACAGGGGACGGATGTTTCAAAACTAAAGGGGAAGTTTTCATTACTATATTTAATTAGTTCAAATAACTTATCCAAATAAGTAAGAAAAACTTTAAAAAAAAAACATGCAAAAAGATAAATTATATTAAGTTAAGTCAACAAATTTTTTTTTTACAGTGTATGAAACCATTTCACTGTGGCTGATAAAAATAAATTTTCCGTTATTAGTGTGCATGAATTTCACTAAGGGAGGTTGGTCAACGTTTTTCGTTTCACTAGGGTGATATCAGGTAAAATGGGCCATTTAAGGTTTGGGGGTCCCAGCCCCTCTGGAATTTAGAGCCAATGACTGAAAAGGATTTCAAACTGTTGTCATAACTGTTCTTGTCAAGTAACAGGTGATTTGATTGGTTTATGGTTGCGATGGTGGGCGGGGCAATAATTCAAATCAAGACTGCACCAGAAAGCTGCATGGTAAGTAGCCTGGCATACCAAATCTAACTAAACTATTATAAGGATGATAAATCTATAAAAATAAAAAAAACATGCTCATAAAAAACTAAGCATAATATCGGTCTTGATGGCATCCATCAGAAATAATGCAGTTAGTTTGCTATATGAACATATTTTTTGGAAAAGTTATATTTTTCTTGACGGCCCAATTTACCTTAACCCACTGAGGTAAAATGGGCCACATGGTTTCAGCTAAAATGGGCCATCCTCTGTGTCACTCACATACATACACACATACATACACACGTACATACACACTCGCACACCGACACACACACACACACACACACACACACACACACACACACACACACACACACACACACACACACACATATGTTGGTGCAACAACATTATGAGGACTCTCCATAGGCGTAATGGTTTTTATACCGTACAAACCGTATTTTCCCCCTACACTGCCCCTACCCCTAAACCTACCCATCACACACACACACACACACACACACACACACACACACACACACACACACATATGTTGGTGCAACAACATTATGAGGACTCTCCATAGGCGTAATGGTTTTTATACCGTACAAACCGTATTTTCCCCCTACACTGCCCCTACCCCTAAACCTACCCATCACACACACACACACACACACACACACACACACACACACACACACACACACACACACACACACACACACACACACACACACACACACACACACACACACACACTGCCCCTGCCCATAAACCCAACCATCACAGGAAACATTCTGCATTTTTTCATTTTTAATAAAACATTGTTTAGTAAAGCAATTTGATTTACGGGGACATTTAGAAAGTCATCATAAACCAGTTTGATGTTGTAATACCAGTGTAATTGTTAAATGTCATTATACAAATTTGTGTTATGCACACACCGACACCCACACACGCACGCACGCACGCACACACACTAATGATCTATGCTGTTTTTGAGACTGCTCATGCAAAAAAAGGTGGCACAGCTGATGTTTTAAGAACTATAGGGCCTAAATAATTTTTTTTTTTTTTTTTTACATAATTTCAATACAACATTATCAAAAACAGTCATTAAAAATCATAAAAACACATGGAAAAGGCATATATGGTATTGTATTATTGTCCCAAGCGATTTACCAAAAAGTGGCCCAATTTAGCTGATATCACCCTAGTGCTTTTGAATAATTATGGCCTATACGGCCCCTCATTGGGTCTGTCCCACACACACACACACACACACACACACACACACACACACACACACACACACACACACACACACACACAATGGTTCCGACGCCCCTGCATATGAGCCACCCTGGAGGAAACCCATTTTGTTCATAAACTCCTTTCTGAAGTTAGAAACATGTTCAAATGATGATGAGAGCCTCACATCATTCTTCCTTTCTCACATTAGCCTGCAGTGAAGCAAGTGCTGCCACATGAGTTATGATTATTATTATTACACCACCACACATTTAGACAAAATTATAAATCTATTCACTTTTAAAGTCTCTTTTAAAGGTACACTCTTAGAAGAGATTGAACCTTTGGAGTTCAAAAAGGAACTTTAAAGTGCAAATATGAACTTCTAACTACAATAAAGGTTCAAAGTTGAACCTATAGGTTCTATAATGATCCACTGATTATTTGGCACATGTTGTCGGTTCATTTTAGAACCTTTGTTGTGGCAGAAGGGTTCATATAAGAACCTGGCCTGTTATCAAGGTTCCTTTATGAACCTTAGATGGACTGTAAAGATTTGGTTTGCTTTTAGCCCCTGAACATACTGAACATGCACAAGAATGAACTTTTTAATAGTTTCAGATTTAAAAAATTGCCTTGAAGCACTTGAATCATTTAAGCCACTCCATAATTGTTTACCTGTTAGTTTACAAAAAGACTTTAAGCAACACTACAGCCCTGAAACAAAAACACTGCTTTCAGGTTGCTAAATGCAAATTTTTTTGTAGAGAAGTCAATACATTATAAATCAGTAAACCTTCAAAGAAGATTTTAACTGTAAATTGTAAAGTGTAACTACAAACTATAGGGATACAAGTCCACGGTTCAATACATACGTTTTTAACCACGGTTTTCGGTTCGGTTCTAATGGCTTGTCACATCAGTTTTTTACTATTCTATTCTTAGGCGACAGGAACAGCAAGAGGTTAAGGAGAAAAAATAAAAAATTTTATTGCAATACTCTATAAAATATACATTGATTCTTATTAAAGTTACTGTATTAAAGTTTTTCAGTCAAGAGCAGTGAGTGATTTTCTCTTTGTCTTGTTGTTGTATTAACATTAAAGGGATAGTTCACTCAAAAATGAAAATGCTGTCATCGATTACTCACGCTCAAGTTGTTTTACACCTAAATAAAGTTATTTCTTCGGTTGGACATAAAATATATTTTGAAGAATGTTGGAAACCAAACAGATCTGGCCCCCTTTGTAGGAAATAATAATATGAAGTCAATGCCTACCATCAACTGTCTGGTATTCAACTGTCTGTGTTCAACAGGAGAAATGAATACAGGTTTGGAATAATATTAGAGTGAGCAAATAATGACATAATTTTAGAGGTGAACTGTCCCTTTAAGGACAGCGTGTTCACCCCAGCTGTCAATTTTAGACCTGCCCGCATCACAGAGACACACGCCGATTTTACTCTCACTTTAGACATAACCGACTGTGTTTGTTAACGTTGTGTGTATTTGACAGTATTAGCGCAGTAAAACGACTATTAGTCCAGTAATCACGTGTTTGACTGGCGTTTAATGTACCAGCTCGGAAAAGAGCATGATAACCGGCAAGTTGTTAAAACGCATTCAAATAATGAACTTTCGTGATTGTGAATAACTATAGGTAGTGTTCCGTGAGTAGGCCTATAACTCTACCACTAACGTACAAAATGCAAAACCGAAAAAAACGCAATTCACAAGCTCCTATTGAACCGTGAATGCCGTACCGAACGGTTCAATATTATATTGAGAATTGTGGCATCCCTACTACAAACCTTCGCTCTTATTACATTGTTTAAATTTTTTTACAGTGTTTTATATAAAGATATAGCATAGTCTATTGCAACATCATGCAATTAATTAAAGAATAATCCACACATTTTTGGATTATTCTAGCAAAATGCCATCCAAGAAAGTAGTAATAATAGGCCTATCAAAAATAATAATAGGGTAGCCTAATAATAATAATTATTAGGCCTATTATTAATATTATTATGCCTATTATTATTATTATTAATAATAATAATAATTGTTATTATTATTTGTATTATGCATAACAAAAACAATATTGTTCTGGTTATTTGAAACAAAAAAAAGTATTGCTACATTTTCAATAATAATAATAATAATAATAATAATAATAATAATAATAATAATAATAATAATATGTATATACCCATTATTATTATTATGAAAAGTTTTGAAAATTGTAACAATTTAATTTTTTGTTTGTAGCCTATAACACATAAACCTTAATAACCTTTTCATCTTTGTTTTTTAGCCACTTTAATTCTGCTAATACTGACATAATTCATTAGCAATTTAATTTCACTTAAGTTTCTAAATGTGATTCAAATTAAATTCATGTTATTTTCTTTTTGCTAATTAAATTGTGAAAGCTTTTCTGTCTGTGCAACGTAAATCACTGAATCTGCAATGGTCTGTCTCGCGCAAAAACCGTTACTTTGATGCGTGTGACGTCAGCAGATGGACGAGAGGATCGACGGGAATATATAGGTAAGACAAAATAAAGTGTCAAAATATCTATAAACCTTCTTGATATCTGTGATAATATAATGTGTAGTGTAATAATAAGGTTGGAGCTCATTATGTGACTCTTAGCAGTAAGATATATTTATTTAAATAACAAGATAGTAGGCTAATAGGCCAACGAGTTATGATTTGGCTTATGGATAGCCTATAACTGAAGGCCTAAGATACAAGTGGTTCTCAACTAAAATTATTAACTAATTTACTTTATTCATTTTAATTGTAAACACCTTAGCGTTATTTTTGCGCAATTGCTCAGGGAAAATTACACCATAGAGCCATCTAAAGTCCAACCAGTATTAACGTTAGGCTACGTCTTTTTCTGTAGGACTTAATTTGTTATTTCACATGGGTCTCAACATCTCAACACATAACATTGCCCAAACAGTGTGGCCAGCAAATTATCAGCTACCCAAATTTCCTATGGCAATAAAAAATGTTTTTCTTCAACAGGACGGAGCAAATGGAGATAAAAAAAATTATTCAAACACTGTTTAATCATATGTGCACATATACATGGTAATTGTATATAGCATAATTAATTATTAATTTAGCATAATAAACTAAATTAATTAACTAATTTAGCATACTTTCATTTTAGAGCATGATGGATGACAATTTTTATCTCTCTTTTTCCCCAGGTCTCCAACAAGTGAACAATATAACAAGGTGTGTTCAGCCCTTGTTACCAAATACCAATTCTTGAGAGACAGGACAAGGGGATATGTAAGAACATGACAGAGTTTTTTAATACTTCCTTGATATTGTTATCTGGAAGGTGATACATATTTAATTATTAAATGTTTTTAATTTAAGGAGTCATGGCATGAGATGCTTAAGAACAAATTCAAGAAAGAAAGATCACCCTTGGTTGACATTGAAGAGATAAGTCTGCTGCAGATTCAGCAAAGAACCACATGATTTTTCCAAACATCCAACAGACATGTAACACTATGAAGGCAACTAATAGAGCCACATTATATGACACCTTAATAGAAATTTATAGCAATGGATGTCTTTATTTTATTTTTTAGACTGAGGATCTATCTGTAATCCAAGACATGTATCAAAAGAGACCAAGGTCTGAAGAGGTAATAGTCACAAACAGAATAATCTAATTAAAATAATTTAAGAATAGGTTAAAGTTTACAGTTATTAAATGAGTGCATGTGTTTTTGTTGATATAATCAGGAGAAGATGAATACAGCATATAGGGATCCACTTGGAGAGAATGAAAACAGAATGCTTGAAGAGGACACCAAATGTCAGACTTTTACAAGACTACATGGGACGGACAAGGAATGAGAGGACAGACATGAAACATCATTCCACAAAATAAATCACGATATCCAGCCCTTTAAATCCCCTCAATTGTGAGTAGAATTGAATTCCAAATATGTATTCAAAACATTTGTAAATTTTTGTTAATACTTTTGTTGTTGTTGTTAATAGCTTGTATTAGATTTGGAAAGCATATATGCAAATATTGAAAAGAACATTCTGACAAATCTTGCCCTGGTGGCACAGAAAGTTATCAATGAGTGCAACAGAAGAGAAGTCGGGGTGGATATTTGAGCTGAGTTTGGCTGAAGCGGGAAAAAAAACCCATGTTGATTTGGCACACAAAGGTAATGATTATTAATATGAATGAAAACGTATACTGAATCTCTGTTTTATAATAAATATACAATTCACAATTAACATAATATCCATGGATATTTTCACAATTTTATATTTAAGGTCTCTCAATGGCTGTTGCTGTCCTGCTGCTTCCACTTTTATTCAAGGAGAGTCCGAGATCTCTATATCTTATCAATGAGGTACACTATACCTATAAAAGTAGGGTTTTATGCCCTTTATCCTTGAATGTGTGCAGGTCCCACTATAGAGTGGTGCAGGTATGATGTCAAAACCCCACACCCTGGTTCCCTTGAGATTTTCCTATGGGGTTTTACAATGTTTGGTTTTTTTTGGCAAATTACTCTTCTGGGTTCTGACATCATACCTGCACAGACTATAATAGGGTTCTTGCAACCAAAACATTCATTATTATTTTTTGACAAAAACATTCTAACATTGGGCAAATTTACCAGTTATGATGTCACAAAGTCATATATTTCTTAATGACCTTTTTTTGTTTACTTTTTTTTTTCAATGTTTTGTTTTACAGATGGTATTTTAACTGCTATATCGTTATATCTAATATAACATTATCCTCTCTTTGTTTAGGAATCCTGTACACCCAACCCTGTGCTGTACATAAAGGGAGGTGTCTTGGGTGGAAGGGGAGAAGGTCTGTGAAGTGGATGATCTGACCATGGCTCTTGTTTTTTTAATGGCAATACACTTCATCTTCAACATTGAGTATGCTGCAAAGATGAGAAACACCCTGACATTTGTTGAAAAGTTTTTTAATGTGGCATAACGCAGAAACCAAAATACCACCCACCGTGATTAAAATGGCCATTTTTTTGTTTGACTGAATATATATATATTGGAATATATAAATACATGGAATGGGTTGTTGTAAGCATTAATATTTTCTGAATATATACATATATAACCAAAAGTGTGTGGGTGTGTAAATGCATGTAAATACATGAAATGGGTTGTATTTTTTCCCCTAAATACTGTGAATATTCAGTTCCATTCAGTTATTTTTTTAATTTATTTTTTTTAATGAAAGAATATTCTATATTAGTTTTAATAAGTCTTTGTTTGTACTTTGTATCCAGTGCTAAAAATTGTATATGCCTATATAAAATAAATATTTAATGGAGAATAATATGTTTGGTATGTGTTGTGAAATGAGATTAAAGTAATGTATAATAATAATAATAATAATAATAATAATAATAATAATAATAATAATAATAACAACAACAAACATGCATGCATGCTAAAAGCGTGTCTAAAAAGGTTCAAAATGGAACCCATGCGGTTCATTAATGCACCTTTAAGTAAAGGTTCCAATTAGAACCTTTTCCAAAAGGTTCAAAAATGAACCTTTAAGGTTCCCCCACAGTTGCAATTTCCAGGAACCTCAAAAGGTTCATTTTTGAACCTTTTCTTCTTAGAGTGTAATGACACCTCTGGCAAATCATTGGCTGATCATATCAAACACACCACACGACATACTAACACAATATACATAAACTGTTGTGCATAAATAACAGTTAGAATGTATATTTATCGTTTAACGCTGAAACACAGGCTAAATCACGTGAGCTGAGGAGATGCACTAAAACAGAAACTCCGACTCTGAATATTTCCGACCACAAGTTGCGAGCGGGTTTTTTTTTTAACAGAGAAATGAGCATCTGAAGTAGCTCGAGCTCACCTACACTTTCAGTATTGATATGGATGAACAGGACAAACATGTTTCACACACTCTCGTTTAAAAACATTTTCTTTATAGTGGAAATAATGTTGTGTGTGTTTCTCTCTCTAAGCGATGCGCTGAAAGGTAAGCACAGAGTTCACTTGTTTCTGATTCATCTACAAATGTAGAAATTAAATCTTCTTAGTTTGCTTTCAGGGTTTATATGAAATAGTTTCAGCAATCATATCTTCGACTATTGTTCACACACAGGGGACGGATGCTTCCTCTATATTGAGACATTCAGGCATTTTGAGCAGTTTCTGTTCGGGTTGATGAAAAGTCTCAAACTGTTGAAGAGTTCATGAGCAGCTGAAGAAAAGCTGGATCTGCTTATAGTTTCAGACATGAATGAGTTAAGATACAGAGTCATGATAAAAAGCTGAGCTGAGAAACAGTGTTTGTTTATGAGCTTGTAATGTGGGATTGGGTTACATTACAAATATTGTGCGTTCATGTTTGTTCATTAAAAGTTGCTCTTCATTACCGTTCATTTAAAATGTTTCAGAGAACCTTCAGGGAATTTAACAGACCTACACACACACACACACACACACACACACACACACACACACACACACACACACACACACACACACACACACACACACACACACACACACACACACACACACACACAAATAAAATAAAAAATGAATATGCCTCCAATTTGCGCAGAGTAGAGTAAGGTCTATGATGACGTTCAAACCATACATAATAACTTTACAGTTCAAATAGCCTACAGGTTGTGACAAAATCAAACGTTTTATAAAAGGATAAAGGCCTAAGCCTCACATTTAACATTCTCTTTAAAGAAAAAGGAATTATAGCCTAAATTATTATTATATTATTATATTAGGCTACATATAATTGTGTAGCCTAATATAATAATATTATATTAATTTAGGCTATAATTTCTTTTTCTAATGATTAAAATATTTACTGTCGTCAGGCACGTGTCGATTATTGCCAAGATGTGCGCAGAGGGTCGCAATTATGAGCAAAAAGGTCAGAATTGCAAGATTTGTTTCTTGGAATTTATAGTTTATATCCCACATTTCTTCATGGATCAGGCTGAAATGATCAACTCTATTCTAAGACCATACACTGTCAAAAGAAAGTGTGTGAAAATGAAGGTATTTTCCTTATTGGTATTTTACAGGTGTTTTCCTGTATTTTGAATTACACATTGCATTAGTTTGTGTTTTAAGGTTAACGGAAATTTCTGTAAAATTACTGGATATATCCTGGCAGAAAATGACCAGAACATTGTCCGTTTTTATTTTCTACAGTGTAGACCTAATTGTAAAACATTAATATTTAAACGTTTTATTATATACAAAAAACTTTAAACACTTTGCTTTGTTTTTTTGGCATATGAAAGGTCACAGAATGCATATTATGGGATAGAGACAGGACGCGTGCACGCGCACTCACGTAATTAAAACACGAGTGTTTTTCTGGAGTTAGGGCTTTACATTTGAGTAGAAAATAAATAAAATAGGACAGAAACAAATATATTGTTAACCCAAATGTTTGGTTACTAACATTCTTCAAAATATCTTGTGTTTCACAGAAAAGAATGTCTGGAATGACACGGCCCATTAATTATATTAATAATAAATAGATTTTCATATATTTAAATGTCTTTAAAAAATATATGTTTTATGTAAATATATTTTGAAATGTATATTAAATATATATTTTCACATTTATTAAACATATGTATATTTTTTTTTTTTGGAAATTCTTGCATATATTTATTTCCTTTATATTTAAATGTTTAGATCGCCACCTACGTATGTAAATACATTAATTTACAATAAGTGCATATATATTCATTTTTAATATTTGTTAATATATTAGTTTATGTATATGTAAATATATTTTTAATAATTCAATTATTTAATTAATGTGCCTTTATATATCAGTCCCTCCAGAAAAATGCGGCTTTTTTTTGTGATTGTTGCGGGCAAAAATCCTTGATTATGCGGCATGTTTTCTTAAAAAATGCGGGAAAATGCGGGATATTTATGCAATTTTATGCAATGAAATTGCGGGAACTTGCAAAAACTGCGGTTTGATGAGAAAGAGAAAAAAAGCACTACATCACAGAAAGTGCTGGAATATTTAAGTTCTCATCATGTTTTATTGAAGACCTTAATAAACACACGGCTCACATTTACAAAACATTGAGTCAAACAAGTTCTGTAGCTTTACAAAAGGAATATGCTACAACTTCTGAAAAATGAATAAATAACTTCCTGTTTTACAGACATTTGAGTGCTTCCAATGCACAAAGTGCAATCTCTTAAAGGGTTAGTTCATCCAAAAATTTAAATTCTGTCATGAATGACGTCCCCTCATGTTGTTGGACACAAATGAAGATATTTTAGTGTAAATCCGATGGCTCAGAAAGGCCTCCATTGGCACAATGTTCACTCTCAAGACCCATAAAAGGTACTAAAGATGTCGTTACAAAATCCATCTCACTACAGTGGCTCTACAATAACTTTATGAAGCAACGATAATAGTTATTGTGTGCAAAAAAAAAACTAAATAACGACTTATATAGTGATGACCGATTTCAAAACACAGCATCATGATGCTATGAATCAGTGAGTCGATTCTTGATTCGGATCGCGGGTCAAACTGCTGAAATACATGACTTTGGCGATCCGAACCGCTGAATCCACTCATTGATTCACAACGCTTCAAACCGCTGAATCGACTCATTGATTTAAACGCTTCAAACCGCTGAATCGACTCATTGATTTAAACGCTTCAAACCGCTGAATCGACTCATTGATTTAAACGCTTCAAACCGCTGAATCGACTCATTGATTCATAACGCTTCAAAGCTTCATGATGCTGTGTTTTGAAATCGGTCATCACACCGGGAAACTGCTTTGCGCGTCTTTTGCTGTTATTTTTGTTGGCAAATGGGAGTTTGCGCTTCATCATGGTTTCACCGATATCCATGTTTCACCACGGGGTTTGCAGCTTTTCGATGACTTTCACGTCAGGTAATTACGTCACTTCAAAGCGTTCCCATGGCAACAGGGGGAAATGGCTGCTCTTGTGTGAAGTAAAGAAACATTTTTCAACTTTCTGCTAATATATATATGACTTTTTTTGCAATGAAAATGCGGGGATTATGAAATCATGCTAGCCCCGCATATTTTGCACGCGGAAATAGGCAATTTATGTGGCGAAAGTGCGGCATATTTGAAAAAATGCGGCCCCCGCATAAATATGCGGACTTTGGCTGATTATGCATTAAATCACGCGATCGCATAATCACGTTTTTCTGGAGGGACTGATATATATATATATATATATATATATATATATATATATATATATATATATATATATATATATATATATATATATATATATATATATATACACACATACATATACATAACACTGATGATCTCTGTTAGTGGGTGGGATATATTAGGCAGCAAGTGAACATTTTGTCCTCAGAGTTGATGTGTTAGAAGCAGAAAAATGGGCAAGCGTAAGGATTTGAGCGAGTTTGACAAGGGCCAGATTGTGACGGCTAGACGACTGGGTCAGAGCATCTCCAAAACTGCAGCTCTTGTGGGGTGTTCCCGGGCTGCAGTGGTCAGTCTCTATCAAAAGTGCTCCAAGGAAGGACCAGTGGAGAACCGGCCACAGGGTCATGGGCGGCCGAGGCTCATTGATGCACGTGGGGAGCGAAGGCTGGCCCGTGTGGTCCGATCAAACAGACGAGCTACTGGAGCTCAAACTGCTCAAGAAGTTGATACTGGTTCTGATAGAAAGGGGTCAGAATACACAGAGCATCTCAGTTTGACATCCCATTCTTAATCCGTAGGTTTTAATATGGAGTCGGCCCACCCTTCACAGCTCTAACAGCTTCAGCTCTTCTGGGAAGGCTTTCCTCAAGGTTTAGGAGTGTGTTTATGGGGAATCTTCTAGAAGCGCATTTGTGAGGTCAGGCACTGATGTTGGACGAGAAGGCCTGGCTCTCAGTCTCCGCTCTAATTCATCCCAAAGGTGTTCTATCGGGTTGAGATCAGGACTCTGTGCAGGCCAGTCAGGGAGTCTGCCGTCGTGTTCAGGTACCCCGGAATGTATACTGCTCGTAGCGATAACAGTTTGCCCTGGGCCCAAATTAAGACTCGACGAGCCAACTTCCAAAGCCGGCGTGAGCGTAACCCCCCCTGGCGATTTATATAGGAGACCACCGATCCAACCGATCCATCCGTGCAAACCAACACATGATGGCCCCTCAGGTCTGGGAGAAAGTGCCTGAGTGCCAGGAACATGGCCATCAGCTCCAACTGGTTTATATGCCAGGAGAGCTGATGGTTGCTCCACAGACCTTGAGCTGAGCGACCACTCGCCCCCCAGCCGGTGAGAGATGCATCCATCGTTAGCGTTAAGCGACGACAAGGAGACCCCAGCACCGGACCCTGGCACAAGAACCAAGGATCTTTCCACATGACTAAGGCACGTAGGCACTGCCGCGTGACCTTGATCATGCGAAACGGATTTCCCCTCGGGGAGAATCGCTTGGTCTTGAGCCACCACTGTAGGGAACTACTAAGGGAACCAGCCTCTCGAGGCTGGCCTCTGGATTTTGTTGCGTGGGCAGCCCGGTGTCCTGAAACGGCGCGCCGGCAGGAAGCAACCGAACTGACCTATTTTGAACCCTCCTTGGAGGGAGCGAGCATCCCCGAGCCGCTACGTTTCCGGGCGGACGTGGAGATATGCGCTTGCCGAGGACCGCTGCGCCCTGAAGCACCCGAGGTGGCAGGGTTGGCAGAACGGCCCCCTGATGGCACCGAGAGGAGACGGGTGCCTCGGCACACCGCTTCCCCTCGGAGGGGACTGCCATCAGAAGCCTGACAGCTCTGGCGTCAGGACTTCTTCGCCGAGGCCTTCCTAGAGATAAGAACAGTCCTCAGATCTGCTCTACCTCGGGAAGACCTCGGCTGAGAGCGCTGCCCCGGCCCCGGTCTCTCTGTTGGGGAGCACGGGTAGCAACACTCTCTTTTTGTTGCGCTCTATATGAGGAGGACGTACTCGGCAGAGACATGAGACTTCCTGGGGAGGAACCTCTGAAACGCCGCCTGCATTTTTGACTCTTGGAACCTCTCGACGACTGCATTAACTGAGTCGCAGAAGAGGCCAGCAGGGGAGATCAGAGAATCTAACAGAAACTTCTTGTCTCTTTCTGTGATGTGTGACAAGTTCAGCCACAAATGTCTCTCCGTGACTACCAGGGCTGCCATAGAACGGCCGATGGATTTGGCCGTCTTCTTGGTAGCCCGAAGAGACAAATCTGCAGCTCTCCTGATCTCCATGATCGTTTCCCTCCCCACTTCTTCACATTCGTCATCAATGTCTTTCAGCAGGTCAGCCTGGTATGCTTGAAGAACCGCCGTAGTATGTAAACAGGCGGCCGCCTGACCTGCTGCCGAGTATGCCCTACCCACTAAAGCCGATGTTGTTCTGACCAGCTTAGTGGGCAGCTGCGGGGCTTTTAGCGATGATGCAGACTCGGGAGAGAGATAGCTTGCGAGCGTCTCTTCTACCCGAGGCATCACCGCATAACCGTGCTTTTTCAACCCCACAATGCTGGAATATGCAGCAGTTGAGGGGTTAAATGGACGAAATGATACCGGTTTAATCCATGATCAGGAAAAAATGGCAAGCCCCGCTTTGGAGGTTGCGATGTAGATGGCAGGAAGCGTTCGTCTAATTTGCTCGGCTGACGAACCACCTGCTTCTCGGCTGGCCAGTCTATTTGCAGCGCCTGACGCAGCATGAGTTCCCTTGAAAGGGAAACGATTGTACAAGACAAGTGGGGATTTAATGTGGGAAAAAATAAATACTCTGAACCCCAAGTGGATTTACACAAACTGAAGTCAAAAAAAGTGTTACTTTGTGCCCCGCTCTCCCCTACATATACATGTCCTCTTTTTAGACCTAAAAAAAATTTGTCCGGCCGGGATTCCGCTTTTGCGCGTTTTTGCATTTCTTTGACCTTTCTCTTTAGGTCCCGCTTCCATTTTTTCCTTTAATGAAGAGGAGGGGGAAAAGTCTGATATTATGCTTTGCAATGTAGTGGAAAAAAAGAAAGCTTTTTTTGTCCCTTGTCAAACTCATGATACTATTGTAAGGTCAATAATGAACATTTCAGATAGTTGCGTCCATGTTGATTTCATGGTGGCTTTAAAACATCTGATCACGGGTGTAATGGATTCCTTGACCGAATAGCATGAAGTGTTTTCATTGTTGTTTGTGTTTTTCTCTTTCAGAGAGACACTTCCTCCACTACAAGTTTACAGTCCTGACCAGAGCAGACGCATTCCCAGAGTTCAGTGCTGAGGTTGTTTATAATGACAGACGGATCTCACACTTCAGTGATGAAGAAAGAGTCTGGATTGAGACTGAAGACTGGACTGAAGCTCCTGCAGATCCTCCTGATTCTAGAAACTGGTTCATGCGTCAGATCAGGACTCTGTCAAACTGCACACACTCACAGTGTTCTGGTGAGATTCATGCTTTCCTCTTATTAATGATCACACATTATATTTACTGTAAGTTTCTCATGAGTGTTGTTCTGTGATTGTAGAGCTTCATGTTCTTCAGAGAATAATTGGCTGTGAACTGGAGAAACTTCCTGATGGATCAGTGGATCTGACTGTCTTTGATGAATATGGATTTGATGGAGAGGATCTTATATCCTTTAATTCTGACACTATGCAGTGGATTGAGAAAAGCCCCAAAGCCACAAGAACCAAAGAGCAATGGGACAGTCAAACTGGACGCAACCACGTCATCAAATATTTCCTCAAGACCTGCATGAAGAGGATCTCCACATTTAACAACACTAAAAAGAGTATGTTCTGATCAAATCACTTTAATTAGTGTGTGTGTGTGTGTGTGTGTGTGTGTGTGTGTGTGTGTGTGTGTGTGTGTGTGTGTGTGTGTGTGTGTGTGTGTGTGTGTGTGTGTGTGTGTGTGTGTGTGTGTGTGTGTGTGTGTGTGTGTGTGTGTGTGTGACATAAGTTCAGCAGGTCATCATTAAATAGTTGAAAATGTAAAACTGTTGAGGACACATTCAGAAATGTTGAAATATCTTTATTTAAATGTTTTTTTTTAACTTTCTGTGTTTGTAGTAACACATCGGTAGCCCTTCACATTATGAAACGATTGCAGTTATGAAAATATAAACTCTCTATATTGCTAAACGTTTTGTGACGCCTGCCATTACATGCACATGAACTTTGAACACATGGCTAAATATTCCACGCTCAACTGTTAGTGGTGTTATAACAAAGTGGAAGCAACTCAGCCACAAAGTGAAATCACAGAGTGGGGTCAGCGCATGCTGAGGGTCACAGAAGTCGCCAACTTCCTTTTTTTTTCTTCAGGGGTTGGCCCCTTAGTTCCAGTAAAAGGAACTCTTAATGCTTCCACATACTCATTCCAACACACTCCTAAACCTTGAGGAAAGCCTTCCCAGAAGAGCTGAAGCTGCTAGAGCTGTGAAGGGTGGCCCGACTCCATATTAAACCCTACGGATTGAGAATGGGATGGCATTAACGTTCATGTGCATGTGAAGGAAGGCATCCCGAAACTTTTGGCAATATAATGCATAACAGCTTCAGCTCTTCTGGGAAGGCTTTCCTCAAGGTTTAGGAGTGTGTTTATGGGGAATCTTCTAGAAGCGCATTTGTGAGGTCAGGCACTGATGTTGGACGAGAAGGCCTCGCTCTCAGTCTCCGCTCTAATTCAGTCTGGAGCTCTTGACTCTGCAGAAAGTTGGTGACTGTGAGGTGTTTGGACACTCACTTTGTGCAATGGCCATGACTCCAGAGAGGGGCGTTATGAGGTTGGGGGTCTGTTGGTGCACATGGTGAGATGCATGGATGTTGGTGCGCTGACCCCGCTCTGTGATTTTACGAGGCCTAACACTTCGTGGCTGAGTCCCTGCTGTTCCCAATTTCTTTATTATAATCAGGGCCGTTTTTAGGCATAGGCAAACTAGGCGGTCGCCTAGGGCGCCATCAGTAGGGGGCGCCACTAAGCACATATCTGGCACTGATGTTTGAGTGTAAAGGGTGTCACGGCCACCCTAAAATGTTATTGCCGCCCCCACTAGTTCCCCCACACTATTGGATCAGAGAACTGTCAATCTGACGATTCCTATATGCCATCAGATCAGAGTAAGCTACTGTCAAAAAAGTTTGCGTTTGGAGCCTCAACAACACCATTAGATCAATGAACTCGGTCAATGCTTTGGCAAGGTAACACTTTTTTTAACCATAAAATAAAGCTAAATTCAAACTAAAGGCCAATTAAAATAACAGGTACAAATCTGTATTTTGTTAGGGCAGTATTTGTGGCAGTCTAGAAATCCCACTGTGATTGGGCAGATAGTATTGCTCAGTGTGTGTGTTAGAGGCAAAATATAACTGCACACTTACTTCAGCATTTCATGATTATCAGTTATATTTTGACTCTATAAAGCTTTCTTCTCTTAATTGCTCCTCCAAAAGGTTTTTGCGCCAATGCATTGTTAAAATAATGCATTTGTTAAAATTGTAATAAATAAAATAAGTGTGTTCCCTTTCGAGGGAACTCTCACTGCGTCTGGTTAGACACTTGGGGGATACTCCCTAAGCACTAGCGAATCTGAAGTCCGTATAGAAACTTGTCCAATCTGATTGGTCGTGCGTGATGACGTCATCGTGACGGCGTACCCGGAAGTATAAAGGGCGAGCCGGCGCATTGAAACGGCAGCTATTGCTCTTCAGCATAGCGCTCTGTGTGACAAGTCTGTCTATTTACTGTTGTCTGTCCAAGAAGTGTGTGTGTGAGAGAGTTCTTTTTAGAAAATAATTTAAAAAGAAAGAAAGAGAAAGATATGAGTGAGAACTACAGGCAGTGTGTGCATCCATGCCCACGTTACATCTCTGGCTCGGATGCACACCTGCTTTGTGTGCAGTGTTTGGGTGTGGAGCATGCTCGGGCGGCTCTCGAGGGAGCCGCCTGTCAACATTGCGAGCTGCTCCCGCTCAGACTGCTGCGTTCTCGGCTGGCCGTTTTTGATGAGGGCGGCCAGCCTCATGAACCGCATGGTTCTGGACCCGCGGCTGTTGAGGCAGCGCGGCGTCGCAGATCATGGGGTTCACAGCGGGACTTGTCAGAGGGTTTTTGGGACTGCTGCGGCACTTTCCCAATCCTCCTCTGACAGTGCCGATGATCTTCCTCCCCGTGTTGAAGCCCGCGCTGCGGCTTCTTCCCCCGGGGTGGAGGATCAGATGCTGATCCTCTCTGGTTCTGAGGAACCGGATGAGGGTGGCATCGCGGCGGGTGGTGAAGTAGAAAGCCTATTAGTGCTTCATCCACCCGCCCAGGAGGAGCTGATCGAGGTTTTGACCCGTGCGGTGGCCAAACTAAATATCAGTTGGCCACAAGAGGCGCCGGAGATCCAGCCAACCAGTAGGCTGGATGACTGGTTCCTCTCTCGCCGGGTGCAAACGCCTCGCCGGGGCTTGCCTTTCTTCCCGGATCTACACACCGAGGTGTGTAGATCGTGGAAGAGACCCTTCTCCTCGCGGGTTTCCAATCCCCCTGTTTTGGACTATGCTAATGTCCTGGGGGCTCGCGAGGCAGGGTATGGGTCGATGCCTCGGGTGGAGGAGGCTCTCGCGAGCTATCTTTCGCCCGAGTCCGCATCGTCCCTCAAAGCCCCGGTATTGCCCACCAAGCCCTGTCGGGACACCTCATCCTTGGTGGGCAAGGCATATATGGCGGCTGGTCGGGCTGGTGGGTCCCTGCACACCCTTTCCATTCTGCAGGCCTACCAGGCTGACCTCCTTAAAGAGCTCGACGAGGGCGAGGGACCCTCTCCGGAGGATATTTTGGAGCTCCGGAAGGCTGCGGACTTGTCTCTCCGCGTCACCAAGGAGACGGCTCGTGCTGTCGGCCGGTCAATGGCTGCCTTGGTGACAGTGGAGAGACATTTATGGCTAAATTTGTCGGGGATGAAAGAGAAGGACAAGTCCTTCCTCTTAGACTCCCCGATTTCGCCTTCCGGCCTGTTTGGTGACGCGGTCGAGGCCGTGGTCGCCAAGCACCGGGAGGCGAAGAGCCAGTCTGCGGCCTTTCGACAGTTCGTCCCTCGCCGCTCGGAGCCTTGGAGGGCGACCCCTAGTGGGCAGCCCCAGCCGTCAGCCAGCTCCTCCCACCGTCAGCTGCAGAGGGAGAGCGTCGCCTCCAGAGCCCCTCCCCCGGGAGCTTGGCAACGGCGACGGCGCTCTCTCCAGCAGACTCGCCAGCAGCCTTCCGCTCCTAGAGGTGATCTAAGGAGCGTGCTTCAGGCACGGAAGGCTGCTGGGAAGAAGCCCTAGCTACAGCTGGGCTTCTAAGAGCGGTCCCCCCAGCAGAAGAGCAACCGAGGTTGTTTCTTCTGCAGCGCCCTGGGGAAATCGATGTGGAATCCCGCCGTCTAGGACGCTTCGGGCCACATCGATTTCCCGCGAACGCATGCTGCTCCAGCCGCCTCTAGAAAGACCTGCGGCTGGGCAGCTCGCGCCTCCGCACACAGAGAATCATTCCCAACTACTTCCTGCCGGTCATCCGCTTCAGGGGGTTGGGAACGAGGCTCGTGTAACACCCGACGCCAGCCTCGAGAGGCTGGTTCCCTTAGTAGATTATCTTGGCGCATGGAAATGCCTTCCGAATATTTCTACATGGGTCCTGCGTACTGTAGAGAAAGGTTACAGACTGCAGTTCGGTCATCCTCCTCCAGGTTTCAGGGGTTTGAACTGGACCGCGGTGGTACCAGAGCGGGTTCGGGTAATGGAACTAGAAGTAAAATCCTTGCTGGCGAAGGAAGCCATAGAGCTTGTTCCTCCGCCGGAGAGGGAGTCCGGGTTCTACAGCCGGTACTTTATTGTTCCTAAGAAGGATGGAGGGTTGCGTCCGATTATTGATCTGAGGTATTTGAATCGGTCTCTGAGGAGGTTCAGGTTCAAAATGCTCACGATTCCTATCATCGTGAGTCAGATCCAGTTCGAGGACTGGTTCGTCACGATAGATCTAAAGGACGCATGCTTCCATATCTCCATTCTTCCATGTCATAGGAAGTTCTTGAGGTTCGCTTTCGGGGGCGAGGCGTACCAATATCGAGTGCTTCCCTTCGGTCTAGCTCTTTCCCCACGCACATTCACAAAGTGCATGGATGCAGCTCTGGCTCCATTGAGACTCCAGGGCATCCGTGTACTGAATTATATCGATGACTGGCTCATATTGGCCCAGTCGTACGATATGGCAGTTCGGCATCGAGATGTCGTTCTGGCCCATATAAGGCGTTTGGGGCTGAGACTCAACACAGCCAAGAGCGTGTTGACGCCGTCCCGGAGGACTACGTTCCTAGGGATAGTATGGGATTCGACTACGATGCGGGCACAATTGTCTCCCGCGCGAGTCGAGACCATACTGGCGATGAGACCATACTGGTTTCTTCTGCAGCGCCCTGGGGAAATCGATGTGGAATCCCGCCGTCTAGGACGCTTCGGGCCACATCGATTTCCCGCGAACGCATGCTGCTCCAGCCGCCTCTAGAAAGACCTGCGGCTGGGCAGCTCGCGCCTCCGCACACAGAGAATCATTCCCAACTACTTCCTGCCGGTCATCCGCTTCAGGGGGTTGGGAACGAGGCTCGTGTAACACCCGACGCCAGCCTCGAGAGGCTGGTTCCCTTAGTAGATTATCTTGGCGCATGGAAATGCCTTCCGAATATTTCTACATGGGTCCTGCGTACTGTAGAGAAAGGTTACAGACTGCAGTTCGGTCATCCTCCTCCAGGTTTCAGGGGTTTGAACTGGACCGCGGTGGTACCAGAGCGGGTTCGGGTAATGGAACTAGAAGTAAAATCCTTGCTGGCGAAGGAAGCCATAGAGCTTGTTCCTCCGCCGGAGAGGGAGTCCGGGTTCTACAGCCGGTACTTTATTGTTCCTAAGAAGGATGGAGGGTTGCGTCCGATTATTGATCTGAGGTATTTGAATCGGTCTCTGAGGAGGTTCAGGTTCAAAATGCTCACGATTCCTATCATCGTGAGTCAGATCCAGTTCGAGGACTGGTTCGTCACGATAGATCTAAAGGACGCATGCTTCCATATCTCCATTCTTCCATGTCATAGGAAGTTCTTGAGGTTCGCTTTCGGGGGCGAGGCGTACCAATATCGAGTGCTTCCCTTCGGTCTAGCTCTTTCCCCACGCACATTCACAAAGTGCATGGATGCAGCTCTGGCTCCATTGAGACTCCAGGGCATCCGTGTACTGAATTATATCGATGACTGGCTCATATTGGCCCAGTCGTACGATATGGCAGTTCGGCATCGAGATGTCGTTCTGGCCCATATAAGGCGTTTGGGGCTGAGACTCAACACAGCCAAGAGCGTGTTGACGCCGTCCCGGAGGACTACGTTCCTAGGGATAGTATGGGATTCGACTACGATGCGGGCACAATTGTCTCCCGCGCGAGTCGAGACCATACTGGCGATGGTCTCACGAATAAGGCTAGGCCACAGCATCACTGTGAAGCACTTTCAGAGAGTGCTGGGGCACATGGCAGCAGCGTCCAACGTTATACCTTTTGGCCTGCTGCACATGAGACCCCTCCAGTGGTGGCTGAAAACCAAGGGGTTTTCCCCCAGAGGGAATCCTTTCCGTATGATCAGGGTAACGCGCAGATGCCTTCGTTCCCTAGTCATATGGAAGAAACCTTGGTTTCTGTCCCAGGGGCCAGTGTTGGGAGCGTCCTGTTGCCGGAAATCCGTTTCAACAGACGCCTCCCTCACTGGTTGGGGCGCGGTCATGGAGGGCCGCTTTGCGAGGGGCCCGTGGGAGGGCCGTCATTCCTCCTGGCACATAAATTGCCTGGAGATGATGGCGGTCTACAAAGCTTTGAGGAGCTTTTTCCCGGACCTCGGCGGCCATCATGTCCGGTTACGAACAGACAATACGTCTGTTGTAGCGTACCTGAATCATCAGGGGGGTTTGAGGTCGCGCCCTCTTTGTAGACTGGCGCATCGAATTCTCCTGTGGTCCCAAGGGAGACTGTTGTCCATCAGGGCAATGTATGTCCCGGGGGTACAAAATCAGGGAGCAGACATCCTGTCGAGGCAGGGGCTGAGGCCCGGGGAGTGGCGACTCCACCCAGAGGTGGTGGAGGCCATATGTGAGAGGTTCGGCCCAGTGGAAGTGGACCTGTTTGCGTCTCGCGAGACGTCCCACTGTCCACTGTGGTTTTCCCTCACGCATCCAGCCCCACTGGGGTTGGATGCCATGGTTCAGACGTGGCCGAGGCTGCGTCTGTACACATTCCCCCCGATTGCTCTGCTCCCGGGAGTTCTGGAGAGGGTCCGCCAACAGGGGGTCAGCCTACTTTTAGTAGCACCCCGTTGGCCGACGCGAGTTTGGTTCTCGGATATCATAGCGCTGCTGGCAGGTCCTCCATGGCAGATCCCTCTGAGGAGGGATCTCTTATCTCAGGCAGGGGGCTCAATATTTCACCCCCGGCCTGAGATTTGGAGTCTTTGGGTCTGGCCCCTGAGGTACCTAGAGACTGGCCTGTCGGCAGATGTGATAGAGACCTTACTTGGCTCCAGGGCTCCATCTTTGAGAAGACTGTACAGCCCCAAGTGGTGAGCCACTTGGTGCAGGGAGCGTGAGGTGGACCCAGTTAACTGGCCGGTGGCTTCAGTGCTGGAGTTCCTTCGAGATCGCTTCTCTGCGGGTCCAACCCCGTCCACACTCAGGGTGTCCGTGGCTGCCATAAGGCTTTCCACACTCCTTTGGGTGATGGGTTTGGGTAGACACCATCTGTTGTACAGTTACCCTGTGGGGCTGGGAAGATGCGGCCTGTGGCTCGTTCCAGAATTCCCAACCTGGGATCTGGCAGTAGTTTCGAAGGCTGGCTGAGGCCCCCTTCGGACCATTGGAGTCGGATGAACCAGGGAACTTAGGATTGGTCAGTTCCTTGGTTCTTCAGGCATTACATCCCCCGCCTCATGACGGTGGAGGAAGAGACCTCACTGTGAAGCACTTTTGAGTGCTGGGGCTCAGTACAGCAGCGTCCAATGGAGACCTTTTGACCTGCTGCACGTGAGACCTTGACAGTGGTGGTTGGAAACCGAGGGGTTCCCCCAGAGGGAATCTTTTTTCGTATGATCAGGGTAACGCGCATATGCCATCGTTCCCTAGTTATATGGAAGAAACCTTGGTTTCTGTCCCAGGGGTCAGTGTTGGGAGCGTCCTGTTGCCGGGAAACCGTTTCAACAGACGTCTCCCTCATTGGCTGGGGCGCCGAAGGCGCTTGGGTTTCCCTAGTCCTAGTTGTGCCCGGTCTCCGGCTTCACACTAGGGCAGGCACGACCCTCGGTAGGTCCCAAGGGTCAGTGTTGGAGCGTCCTGTTGCCGGGAAACCGTTTCAACAGACGTCTCCCTCATTGGCTGGGGCGCCGAAGGCGCTTGGGTTTCCCTAGTCCTAGTTGTGCCCGGTCTCCGGCTTCACACTAGGGCAGGCACTACCCTCGGTAGGTCCCAAGGGCCAGTGTTGGGAGCGTCTTGTTGCCGGGAAACCGTTTCAACAGACCCCTCCCTTCATCGGCTGGGGCACGGAAGGAAAAGGAGTGGAGAAGTATCTCCCTACGGTGCTGGCGCTAGGGTACTCAAGTCCTAGTTGTGCCCGGTCTTCGGTTTCACACTAGGGCAGGCGCTACCCTCGGTGTGGGCTAGTGGGTACTCGTTCCCCAAGTGTCTAACCAGACGCAGTGAGAGTTCCCTCGAAAGGGAACTGCTCGGGCACTGCGTCTGGTTAGACACTTGGGGGATACTCCCTAAGCACTAGCGAATCTGAAGTCCGTATAGAAACTAGTCCAATCTGATTGGTCGTGCGTGATGACGTCATCGTGACGGCGTACCCGGAAGTATAAAGGGCGAGCCGGCGCATTGAAACGGCAGCTATTGCTCTGAAGCATGCGCTCCAGGCGTGCCGAGGTGTGGTGACGAGACGCAGTGCTCGTTCCCTACTCAGGGAACAAGGGTTACAGTCGTAACCCGATAAGTTTTGCAATTGTCCCATATAAAACTTTAGCGGCCAATTTAAAAATGGTATAATAAAATGTGCAAATTCACAACATGAATACATCCTTTATTAAATCACGTTGATGAATGTAACGTATCTTTACGGATGGTGTTGATGCTGAATCGATTCATTCAGTTCTAATAGCGCTTAATGCAAGCAGTGTCACACACACAGAGGGCAAAGGTCACGTTATTTAAAGGGGAAGTTCACGCATCACTGAGTAACAAAAACCACACTGAATCAGTATTTATTCTTATTACTTTCATGTGAAATGTACTAATAACACATAATAATTATGTAGTTATGTCTGAGAACAATTTCTTAGCAACTAAGGACTGCACAAATATAGGCTATATATTATAGGTCTAGGGCTATACAGGCATCTGATTTGAATCCTTATTAACAAATATATACAAATATAATTTGGTATGTATGTATTTGTTAATTAATACCAGTAATACCAATGTTGCTTTTTAAAATTTGACTGGGGGCACCAGTAAGGATTTCGCCCTGGGCGTCAGAATGGCTAGAATCGGTCCTGATTATAATACCACTAACAGGAATATCACGTGGAATATTTCATGAATGGACTTATTGCACAGGTGACAACCTATTACGGTACCAATACTTTTGGCAATAGAGTGTATATTTGAAGGTTGTGTTCATATTTGCAAATTGTTAATGAATATGAAGATTTTTTTTTTTTTACACAAATCAAATTATTTGTAAATGTTTGTTAATTGCATTATTATTTTCATCTCCAGGTTCTCCAGATGTTCACATGTTTGCGAGGAAAGCTGATGATGATCAGAATAAGCTGGTTCTGACGTGTCTGGCCACTGGTTTCTACCCCAGAGATGTTCAGATGGACATTAGAAGGAGCAGAACTAAACTAGAGGGTCAAACTTCTTCTGGAATCAGACCAAACCATGATCAAACCTTTCAGATGAGAACCAGTGTGAAGATCAACAGAAACCATAGAGGATCTTATGACTGTCTGCTCATTCACAGCAGTCTGACAGAACCAGCTTTAGCAGAATGGGGTAAATATGATCATAAATTGAGTGAATATGTGAAGATCTGACTTTATACAGTAACACTGCTTCTGCATTATTAACATACAGTGCATCCGGAAAGTATTCACAGCGCTTCACTTTTTCCACATTTTGTTATGTCATTGCCTTATTCCAAAATTGATTAAATTCATTAGTTTATGCAAAATTCTACAAACAATACCCCATAATGACAACATGAAAGAAGTTTGTTTGAAATCTTTGCAAATGTATTAAAAACAAATAAATTTATACGTATTCACAGCCTTTGCCCAATACTTTGTTGAAGCACCTTTGGCACCAATTACAGCCTCGATTTTTTTTGTGACTTTGATGCTAAAGCTTGGCACACCTATTGGGCAGTTTCTCTCATTCTTCTTCACTGGACTGCTCAAGCTCCAGAGATGTTCAATCGGGTTCAAGTCTGGGCTCTGGCTGGGCCACTCAAGGACGTCCTGTAGCCACTCCTGTGTTATCTTGGCTGTGCTTAGGGTCGCTGTCCTGTTGGAAGATGAGCCTGAGGGCCAGTCTGAGGTCCAGAGCGCTCTGGAGCAGGTCATCAAGGATTTATCTTTATCTTTCCCTGATCCTGACTAGTCTCCCAGTACCTCCAGCTGAAACACATCCCCACAGCATGATGCTGCCACCACCACTTCACTGTAGGGATGGGATTGGCCAGGAGATGAGCGGCGCCTGGTTTCCTCCAGACATGAAGTTCAATCTTTGTTTCGTCAGACCAGAGAATTTTGTTTCTCATGGTCTGAGAGCCCTTCAGATGCCTTTTGGCAAACTCCAGGTGGGATGTCATGTGCCTTTTCCTGAGGAGTAGCTTCCGTCTGGCCACTCCCCCACACAGGCCTGATTGGTGGAGAGCTGCAGAGATGGCTGTTCTTCTCTGATCAGCGGTAACAGGATGGACCTGAGCTCAATTTTGACCGTCATGACAAAGGCTGTGAATACTTTTTTTTCTTTCAGATTTCAAACAAACTTCTTTCACGTTGTCATTATGGGGTATTGTTTGATGAATTTTGAATTTAATCCATTTTAAATCTGTAACATAACAAAATGTGGAAAAAGTGAAGCGCTGTGAATACAGTCATTTACAATGTTTGTGTTTTTATTTAATTTATTAATTTTTTTTAATTTTTTTTTGCAGTTGGAAATTGTGCCGACTGTGAAACAGAATCTCTGAATGTCTCTTTAATATCATTAGGTGAATGTTTAATTCTATCTCTAGCTGTGGCTCTAGTTCTCCTTGTGTGTCTTTGGTGGATTTACCTATTCATAAGTTCAAGAGGTGAGTTCTAAATATTGAACACTGTTGCTTTAAATGTCTTGATTTTAAACATTATAGTTTTAAAGACATTTCAAAATGTATGATGTTTTGACAGTGTATATACTGTATGACAGTAAAAATATAAACTAGTAAAGAGTTTGATGATGATGAGATGGAAGGACATAAACAACAAGATCTATAACAAATGAGAATTGTGAAATCTGTTTGTACTCAAAGTTTATATATATATATATATATATATATATATATATATATATATATATATATATATATATATATATATATCTCCTCTAGGTAAGAGTAATGCCAATAAAAATAGAAAGAAGAGGATGAAGAGAACCGAGCATCATCCTTCACTCACAGGAATCCAACCAAATCAAAGTTCAGTCCAAACTGCAGGTACAGACCGCAGTCTAGTGTTTAATGGTGTTTCGATCAGGAGCACACGTGATAAATACAGACTGAACTGGGATTTTTTTTTTTTACAACTTAAGCATTATTTCAAGAGCATGACATTGGTATCTGACGATAAGTTTTATATTATCTGCTGTATTTTTTTCTAGGTCAGATGAGCAGAAATGCAGACTATCAGACCTTTATCTGAGAGCGGAAACATTTGCAGTGATGACTGTGTGAGACTGAGCAGGACAAGAGCGAGAGCCGCGGGGAACGGAGCGAGGGCGGTGGCGTGAGTGTAAATGTCTCGAGTTTCTCACGGAGGAGCAACGACTGTAAAGGATGGGAGAGGAACAGGCCTGGGACATTAATATTCTGTTTTATTATGGGGTTTTTTTTGCGGCAGTCGCCCGTGAGGGGCTGACAGGCTGCCGGGCCGCTATTCCCCTCAGTTACTGTGGCCTAAAGAGGACGAGCCGCCGTGTTGAAGCCGCCGCCCCTCACGCCTCGGACCGAAGAGAGAAGCCGTCGGACCCAATCCCTTACCTGGACCCATCCTATCTAATAAAATAAATGGTCCTTGAAAGTCCTTGAATCTGGTGTTCATGAAAGAGTGGAAACCCTGCTATCTGATCCCTGCCCTTCCTTCACGATTCCCTGGCACGCCGAGGATACCAGATCCCCTGTTTTGTTGGACACTTTATTCCCCTTTTTGAATATTTATTAATGTTTATTAATGTTAATAAACGCCTCCTCGAGGCCTGATGCCACACCCACTGTGTCTGTCGTTTGCTCCTTTTGCCACAATTGTTACAGACTGTAGGAGAATAAACCATCATCTCCTCACACAGATATCTCCACATCACAGTCACATGATCCAGACCTCTATTCGGTTAAGTCTGACATCATAAAAGTGTATCCATCCATCATAAAAGTGCATCTCTCCATCATAAAAGTGCATCTGTCCATCATAAAAGTGTATCCATCTATCATAAAAGTGTATCTCTTCATCATAAAAGTGCATCCATCCATCATAAAAGTGCATCCGCCAATACAGTGATCAGTCGTCACATTATAGAGCGTCAAAACGGCATTTATCGTTTGAATTTCGTGATAAAATGAACTGAATACTTAATATGTTTGAGTGGGAGCTAGGATTGAAGTGTGTTCCACGCTCAAAACAAGCCAACTGTTAACTGTTAAAGATTGTTTAGCTGCGAATACAGTGGAAGCGCAACAGACGACACAGCCAGAATGTGTTTATTATCTGAAATAAACACGAATGTTTTGCCTTCCTTATAGACTGACATGCAGTTTTTCAACTCAGGGCCAGAGAAAAGCAGCGATGGGAACAGTGCGACTCCACTGTGCAAAATGGCGTCTAGACGAGTAGTGATGGCAAGCATTGTTTACCCCGACAATATTTTCGATGATTATGATAAATGGCTGGCGAGCCAAAGGGGGAATGCTACTCAAATGAAAGTTTATTAGGGGGTTACAATATTTGCTGAAAATTTTTGCATCTTGATGCGTATTGCAGAAAGGTTGGCGGAGGCGGAGGAGCTGAGACGAGAGGAGGAAGCACATGTTGGTGCTGGCAGAGATCAAATATAAACATCAACTGCCATTATCAACACAGGAGCAGGAACATCTGCCAAGAGTGGTGCTGAAGTAACCAATCTTTAAGTTAGAACCTATCGTGAGATCACAAGCAGCGGTCTCTGTGAAAAGACGAGAAACAAACAGCAGAGAACTTGAATTTGACAATCTGTGTATTATTACAGGTGATGAAGATCCATGGACAACGCCTGGAGCAAATGAACCTGAAAAGGCCGCTAACTCATGATTTGGTTGGATAACAGACCTTAAAGGATGGGGATACTGGCTAGGATTTATTGTTTTGACAATATTAGGTATAGTAATCGTAGCATTGATGTGTTTGACATGTATTTTTCAGTGTATTTCCAGCCTAGTTCATAGAATTGTGAAATCCAGCGTATCACACCAGATGGTTAAACTGGACATTTAGGATGAGTACGACGAGTGGATGAATGATTTCAGTTGATGTGAGCAGCGAGGAGAAAAATGAAAACAAATTAGGGGACTAAGTTTTCGTTACTTTCGATCTGGGCAGCCTCTAGAGGCCTCAGATATCTAAATATTATAATCATGTTTTTGCTTGCAGTGAAAAGGGACTTTACCCACAAAAATAGCCTATGCATATTTTCTTTCTTTCAAAACTTCAAGAGAGTGATCGATGATAGCTTGAATTAGCTTTTTATTATTATTATTTTGATTACCATTTTACTATTAACTATTATTCATATTTACACATTATTAAATTTGTCTTTATTATGATTTATCAATGAGTGATAAAAAGGGGGAATTGTGATGGGAAAATTTAATCAATGAAGGATATTAATAATTATATTCATATATCAAAGAATATTATACCACATAAGAGAATGTTTTGCTATGCAGGACTGCGAGTTCAAATCAGCAAGACGGTGGGACCAGCAAAGTGACCTTAGGAGTTACTGTCCACCTAAATGTGGGATGAAAGACATATGGGGTTATTTGAGTGCGTGTGGAAATTTACAGGAGGAGGGCTGTGTGTGACCTTGTTTGAAAACAACTATAAGAGCTGCACTTTTGTAATGACTTGCAGGCAATGCTCTGCAGACATTCAGATGGCTGTACGACTGTTGACTCTTCTTTTGAAAAATAATAAACTATTTTATTAAATTATTAAGATTTGTCTCTTATTCAGAGTTGATTAGAAAATTGCCACAACAGAGATAATTGAGTGATGATTGAGCATTAATGATGAACACCTGATAATAATGAGCAGAATCACTGACGGAAAGAGAAACACAAGAACTACAACTGACATCAGCCACAGCCTTAGATGAAATCAACTGAAGATAAAAGAAGACATTAAATCTCTGAAGATATCAGTAGATGAGGATTAAACAACTTCACAATCCGCATTACCAGCTTCAAGCATTATTAACCAGACTGTTTATAGTTTTGTTTGATGTCACCATGCTGGAGATCAGTGTCTGCTTTAGTTGGGCTCTTGACCCTTAACTCTTTAACTTTAGGTTTTCTCTGGCTCCTTTAACTGTGTGTTTATAAAGCACATTTGTTATGGCAAGGGAATCCAAGAGAATATCTTATCTGGTGATTTTGGCTATTTGTTAATGACGTCATTGTGTGGCTAACTCACTCATCTCATTCAAAGTCTAATCCTCTGGTTATAGTGGTACTGTGTTAATAGTTTTGTTTTATTCATAATAGTTGCCATGTGATTCTACAGCACGAATTACAGCACTGTTGTGATAATCGAATAATACTCAGGATTTAAATATATGGCATTGCTTAGATACACACAGACATCAAGAATCAATATATGAATCTCAACAATGATGACAATCAATTAAAACCTTCATGCTACAGTAATATTTTCTCTTGGATTCCCTTGAAATAACAAATGTGCTTTATAAACACACAGTTAAAGGAGCCAGAAAAAAACTAAAGTTACAAAGTTAAGGGTCAAGAGCCCAACTAAAGCAGACACTGATCTCCAGCATGGTGACTTCCAACAAAACTATTATTTTCATTAAACCAGAAATGACAGAAATAAAGTCAGTCTGGTTAGTAAGTTAGCGTGAAGCTGATAATACTGTTTGTGAAGTTGTTTAATCCTTATCTACTGATATCTTCAGAGATTTAATGTCTTCTTTTATCTTCAGTTGATTTCATCTAAGGCTGTGGCCAGTTGTAGTTCTTGTGTTTCTCTTTCCTTCAGTGATTCTGCTCATTATCATCAGGTGTTCATCATTAATTCTCAATCATCACTCAATTGTCTCATTAACTTTAACACCGCTTCAATGGAACTTTAACCCAGTAGTGAGCACACACATGAACACTAGGAAGTGTTCATTTAACATGGGCGTTTTTCTGTGCACTTTTATATAAATCTTACCTGTTACATTTATGTATGACTTACATATATGAATCACATTAAGTTTATTAATTAGTTTATGTTAAAATTATGTAATCCAAATGCATGGACAATTTATATGCAATTAAAATACATAAATCTTATGTTTAGACATGATTTTTTTGTTGTTGTCCATCATAAAAGTGCATCCATCCATCATAAATGTGCATCCATCCATCATAAATGTGCATCCATCCATCATAAAAGTGCATCTATCAATCATAAAAGAGCATCTATCCATCATAAAAGTTAATCTATCCATCATAAAAGTGCATCCGTCCATCATAAAAGTGTATCCATCCATCATAAAAGTGCATCTATCAATCATAAAAAAGCATCTATCCATCATAAAAGTGCATCCATCCAAAATAAAAGTGCATCAATCCATCATAAAAGTGCATCCAACCATCATAAAAGTGCATCCATCCATCATAAAAGTGCATCCAACCATCATAAAAGTGCATCCATCCATTATAAAAGTGCATCTCTCCATCATAAAACTGGATAAAGTTTGACATATCTTTTATTTACAGTGCAGCGTTATTAATGTACATTTCATTTTATATAAAAAATATCACAGAATCTGTGTAATGCTTATGGATGTTTAGATGTTTTCAGTGTTAATAACTCTGCAGAAGTTTCATCACAGTCTCTGAAGAGAAGCTGCGATCACAAGAGTTTGATTTCACACATACACTGCAAAAGTGTTAATATCTTCAGGAAGTCAAGCTAACAATGACTTCTTGTTGACTTCTTGTTGAAACTAGCATGCTCTTAAGATTTAAAATAAATTAATCTTAGCTTGTACGCTTCAATATTTGAAACTTTATTGGATAAAACGTTTGGATTAAAGCGTCTGCCAAATGCATATATGTAAATGTAAATTAAATGTAACATAAAACCCTAATGTACATAACTGATCAGAACAAAATAAGAAAAACTAAGAAGAAACAGCTATTTCAATGAAAATGCATCAAATGCGAAGTGTTACAGGGAATTCTGGGAATGCCAATTTACGTTATTTCACTGTAAATTACACAATGACTTGTTCTTTTTCACTTTTAAAAGCTGTACATTTAACAGTATTTTACTGTAATATATTACATTAAATGTAAGGTTAGATCTTTTACAATTATTCCAGTTAACTGTTTTTAACCGTGGCATTTTACCGTTAAAATCACAATCATTTTTTACAGGTAACAATCTCAATTTTTGATAAAAGGAATTACATTTGCACTAGTAAAAATGTGAATTCTTGATATCTACAACCAAATTGCTTCTAGTAAAAATGTTAATTCTGTATTTGCTTGGAGCCCCAAAAATGTTCACACCCGCCCATACTGGTAATGCACGATATTAAACCCAAGGTTGTGGAACCAATCAGCAAGCCTCAACAAACCCATCTGACATGTGCATCCTGTCCCTGATGAAAGAATGTTGTGGTGTTGTGTTGGCAGTTGTAGAGACAGAAGTTGAACTCTTTCCACTCTCCGCCCCCCTTCAGGTTTTATTTTTTAAGTTGCCAGCCTGTGCCAGCATTTTGTAAAACTTTCACAGCCCCCAGAATATTTTCCAACATGATGACCTCATACACCATGAAGAAGCTCAACACCGAAGTCCAGCATTTGAGGCTAAAAAGTAAATAAATGTTTATTTGTGTTGAAAATGTCTGATGGTTTGTCTAGATCAGACCCTATTCCTCATCTGGGATCAGAGCCTCTGAAGCCCTTCCTCTGAAACTGCAGTGATTTGGACCTTCAACAGTTGGTTCCCATTGAAGTCCATTATGTGCAGAAAAATCCTGGAATGATTTCCTCAAAAAACTTAATTTATTTTCCACTGAAGAAAGAAAGACATGAACATCTTGTATGTGATGACGTGAGGAAATGATCAGGAAATGTTCATTTTGAAGTGAACTGATCCTTTAACACACATTAACACTCTTTACACGGGCCAGGGTCTCAGGATCCCTCGAATTATCTGAATTCAAGAGGATAAACATGACACATGTGCAACCTGTTATAATTTGTTATGAAAGCCACAAATATAATTGTACTCTTTAGATCAGTATGATATGAAATATGAGTTTTTGTCTTGGCAAGACAAGTTTATTTGTAAAGCACATTTCAACAACAAGCCAATTCAAAAGTGCTTTACAGAAAACATAATGGTAATGCTGCTTTACAATAAGATTGCATTAGTTAACATGAACTAACCATGAACAACACCTCTGTTCAGCATTAGTTCATCTTTGTTAAAGCTCCACTGTGTGATATTTTCCCCCATCTAGCGGTGAAAAGGTATTTTACCATCCAGTAAATATTAGTTTCTGTTCCTCCCAATTCCGATTTGGTTTTAACTCCTACGGTGGCCGATTTAGTCCAAGATTAACATGGCTTCCAGTTCGACCTCGTCCATTAGTGTTGATTTGCCTGTTGTGTTGCCGTCTTAATTCTCTTTTTCGCTTCCTTGGCGACTCTGTGACATATCCTCGAGAATAAGAGTGATCCTCCATCAGCAACAGACTTTCAAAAAGGCTTTCAGGTTTTCATATAGCAGTCTCAAGCAATCCCCCTCTTCACATTCGACACGGTGCCATCGAGTGTTAAAACGCGAAAGGCGAAGCTTGAATTTACGGGTATGTCCCTCTTTGGCTAATGTACTTTCAAGATGGAGGGGCAACATGGCGACCCCCATTCGAACCCCTTACCCGTGTGTATTTTCAATGGCATATTATAAACTTACGAGAATACTTTATTACTTGAAAGAAGTAAATATACATTAATGAGGACATATATTTTTGAAAGAACTAAGTGTTTTTAGCTCAGAATAAACAAAAAAGTTACACAGTGTAGCTTTAACGTTAGTTCATCAAATTCCAGCTGTTCATGGTTTGTTCATGTTAGTTCACAGTGCATTAACTAATGTTAACAAGATTTGAATAACGCATTAGTAAATGTTGAAATGAACATGAACAAAGATAAATAAATGCTTTATAAGTGCAGTTCATTATTAGTTCATGTTAACTAATGAACCTTATTGTAAAGTGTTACCAACATAACAGCAACATAGGGCAATAAACACAACATGAGAATACGTTTATAAACACTTTAAAAGTTTTTTCTTTTATTTGATAAAAAAACAAAAGATAAAACAGGAGAGTAAAGGTTATAGTGCAGTGTGTTACACTCTGGCTGTAGAAAGCGCTCGACAAAGGAGATGAGGGTTACAAAAACGCCTTTAATCTCAATAACAGGCCGAGAGAGTTCAGGACACGTTTACACAGACATGTGTGGACAAACCATACATGTCATGTCATGACTGCTATGTTGCTCGGAACTGCACCTAAGAATTTCACCTGCTGTTGCACTTGTGTATATGGTAGAGTGACAATAAAGTGATTTGATTGATTTGATATGGTATTGTATTATTGTCCCAAGCGATTTACCAAAAAGTGGCCCAATTTAGCTGATATCACCCTATTTTATCTAAAGCTGAAGGGGTGTCGAGGTTAATATATCCATGTCACTCCTTGTTTCCTCAAAGACCTAAGGGTATTTTTACAATTAATTTTCCGCCTGGTGTTATTTACTAAAAAAGCTTGTAAAACATCAACCCTGTTGTGCACAGACAATTGACACACCTCTTTTTTTTCAAGACAAGTTGCACTGTCAGTATATTTGTGTTGCATTGATGTCACCTGAATGTAAAATAAGTTATGGGACCATAAAGACAAATGAAAACATAAAACGGAAATTGAATCCCTCAAATATTTATTGAAAACACACACAAATAAATAAAAGCTAAGCAATTTTTCTCTGGAAAACAGTTTGTCCAAGTCTTTGGAGTCCTGGAACTCAGGAATAAACATGAGAACTTGTACAGAACCAAAACTATATACATTTTTCCAAAAAAAGTCCAGGCGTCTTTGGATTTTGATTATTTACAGGTGCCAAGCCTCAAAACAGTTCCTATCAGGAATCACACAGAGGGCCACATCACAGGCTTTGCATTTCCAGGGGGTGGCCTGTTTGACCTGCCTTGTCTGTTTGCAGTTCACACATTGCCTTCTACCATAGGAGGCCTTCTTGCTGGTATCAGCTTGGTCAGATGTTGGCACAGGCACATGGTCACTTTGTTGCTGGGTGGGGGGAACAGCAACGGTAACACCACAGAGTTGGGCTGTCAGCTCCTCCAGAAAATCCCTGTGGGTCATGGGCTGTTGCTGCTTCTCTGCACAAACTTCCTTGTGAAGTAAGTAGCTGTTGGTCGCAGAAATGTCCAAAAAATGGTAAAACAATGTCCTGTACCATCTCATCGTTTTATGGTGAACTGAGTAGTATTGGATGAGTTGATCAGAAAGATCAACACCTCCCATATGCTTGTTGTACTCAGTGACAGGGGTTGGGCATGGAATGGATTTGGTGTCCCAGCCTCCATCCTGAGTTCTTACCCTTCTCTGAACTGTGTTGTTTTCTTCTGAGGAACTTGTTGTCTAGTTCCTCATCAGTCAAAAAGCTCTCTTCTCCTGAATATTCATCATGCTGCATGGCATCAAAAAAGGCCAGCGCTTGATTTGCGTCCATATATCTCCGATGATCCATTGTTCTCCGTGTATCCTCAAACTTTATCCTCAAACTTTTTCCTCAAATTTTCTCCACAAAACTCAAAACTGCCGCGCGCGTCTCTCTCTCCTCAACACTGCTGGCCGTGCGTCTTTCTCTATCCACAATAACAGAGCTGTGGTTCATGCGTAATGACGCACACCAACGCTGAGACGGATCAGCTTGTCATTGGTCAAACCCTCGGGCAAAGCGTCATGGGATATCCAAAATGGCAGCTAGCATCGAGCTAGCGGCAAAAATGACGGAAAATGTATAAATTATGGACATCAAGTGGATAAATCTTGGATGTAAGCATTTTGATTTATTGCTGAACAACTCCAAAAAGATGCTCATGTTCCAGGCTGGATAGAAAACCTTCTGTAAAGGCTACAAAGACACCAAAGACACCCCCGTGATGGCTAGCTTGTTAGCTTTCTCCTGGAAAAAACGGTAAGAAAATCGATAAAACTTTCATTGAATAATATAAATATTTATCGGAGGTGCCGTGTGACGTCGCGGACGATGCCGTCGGGCTCTGAGGGCCAACTCGGTTTTATTTCAATTTTTATGGAGGAATAAAACGCACTATTTAAAAAGAGCTCAGTTAGTTAAAGATTATAAAAATGGTGGTTTAAAAGCCTTGATAGGATCATTTAGAATTAACTGGTTAAGAACTTTTTTTGCTTGCACTAACTCTATGTGGTGTCACATACCCAAGGCTATTTTTGGAAGCTGGGTGGTTTAGATTTTTTGTTTAGATGTGATTTTGGTATTAATAAGATTCCACTTGCGTTAGTAGTCAAATACTATTGTTTTGGAAAATGATATTCACACAACTTTACTCCACATAGCTCGGTTCTGTGGAATAATAGAGTAATACTTGTAAACAGAAAATCAGTATTTAAAGCTAATTGGTTTGACAAAGGAATAATGGTGTTTTACTGTCTCATAACGGTGTGGTGGAACGTTATAATTTAATATGTACTCAAAGAGAGTATCAAAGAATTTGTAAAGCTAATCCTTTAGCCTTGATCCACCTAATTCAGAATACCTTGACTTACTCTAATGTCACTCCTGTACTGCCGAATTTATTGATTGGTCGTTTTAAGTTACTTGATAAAGAAATTAATAATAAGGCTGCTACAGATGCTTTTAAATCTAAATTGTTCCATGATTATAATAACTGTGTGTCTGTAGACCTTTCTGAACTGTTGGGAAAGGCATTTTCTAAATATGTTAAATGGCCAATTCCTCCTAAGGTCAAAGAAACACTTTTTAAAATTTGTCACAATTTATCCATTTTCCAATTTTCTTCATAAGCGGTTTAAATTTGACACGGCGGGGTGTGCGTTTTGTGATTTTTCTGATTAATCTCTACAACATTTATTCTTTACCTGTTCCATTTCAAGCCGGTTCTGGAGTGATGTCAGAGACTGGCTAACTTTGAAAACATTCCTGTATTCAGCATCTGCCATATTTTGTTTCATGTTGATGTTTTAAATAATTCAACATCAGACATTGTGAATATTGTTTTCCTACTTGCTAAATACCATATTCATTGTTGTAAGTGGAGAAATATTCATCCATCATCGGACATGTCCAAGTTTCTTGTGATTTAAATGTATCTTTTATTTATTTATTATTATTATATATATATTTTTATTATTATTATTTATCTTTCTTACATTTTATTGCAGATCCCCTGACTATTATTGTATCTGAGTTTACATTATGTTGTTACCTCTACGAGTTCTTGTATTCTATGTTAAAGGTTCAATAAAAATAAATTAAAATGAAAGTGAAAGGTGATCTCGTCTCGGGTTGTTCTGAGCGCTTTGCTGCCCCTCAGCGGCTGATGGAGGGAATTACACTTTCGGTTTCATTCATGACGTCATACGTTGAGGAAAAATCCAGACGTAAAATCATTTACATTCGCTTTTAACAGTATGATCTTTTTACAACTCTCTTAAAACACAGTCTTCACACCAATTGTTTCACACACTTATATTTAGTTTTATTAAAAATAAAAAATATAGGCTACAATAAAGTAAATTTTTTTTCCAGCAAACACTATCCAGTGATATAACAAGATTTAACATGTCTAATTGTACTGGTTTGTTTCATATTTGTTTAGGGTTGGGGTTAGTAGAATAAGTGGACATGCACTTGTAAAGTCTCTTATAGTCAGTCGAATGTCTGTTGCAGGGCATCAAAATAAAGTGCTAGTAGATATTAAGCAGAAGGTTTACTAAGAGCTACTCTATTTACTATTTACTGAAGAAACAGAAAGAGAAAGTTTACTTCAAACAAAGCTTTGTGTCGACTGATATCCGACTTCACTGAAAACTCTAGTGACAAAAAAGGGATATTGCATTTTTATATATATATATTATAATTAGGGCCGGGACTTTAACGCGTTAATTAAGATTAATTAATTACGGGACTTTAACGCGTTAATTAAGATTAATTAATTACGGGACTTTAACGCGTTAATTAAGATTAATTAATTACGGGACTTTAACGCGTTAATTAAGATTAATTACGCAAAAAATAAATAACATAATTTTAACCACACTTATTTTTGCACCGCGGAACGTTTTTCAATGAATGAGTTTCGACGGACCGATTATACTGGATAGTGATGGGAAGTTCGGTTCTTTTCCGCGAACCGGTTCTTTCGGACAGTTCGTTTCAATGAACCGGATCAAAAAACCGGTTCACCAGTTCTTTTACGCTCAAGCGTAATGACGTCATTTCGCGATGACGTCATTACGTCAAGTCTATTGCGGGTTGGATAAACACACTTTACACATTAAAATATATAAAGTCAGTAATCATAACATCAGTCAGATAAAATATCATCATAATCTGATAATCATAATCATCATAATCCAAAATTTTACATCTAAAGCATCCAAACACATGCAGTGATGCAAAAGATCTTTACAGTTATAAAATCAAAAAGTCTTCATCAGTGCAGAAACCATGATCCACGTACTATGTTTTTGTAATTAAGTAAATACGCTTCGTCAGATTTTCCCCTCATTCATGTCGGAGTCGGTTCACAGACACGCGCTCATCTCAGCCGATGTTCGTTCGGTTCAGAGAGACTCGCCGTGCAGTCAGTCAGTCGCTCGACGCATGCTCAGTATCATCAGCTCATCGGTTCTCAATCGGACATGTCCGAAATAAACAGTTCTCGGTTCAGTGTACTGCTGATCCGAAAACCGCTGCAACCGGTTGCAACCGATTCTTGACTCGAGAACGAGAACGAAACCGCCAGAGCGATTCAAAAGGAGTCGCTTGCTTCACCTTCGCTGTAGTTTAATTAGGCTACGTCATTTTTATCTTTATATCACCTTGTTTACAAATTAAATACAATGGAGTCCTAACAAAGTTAGGCAGAGTGTTTTTCTGAATTCAAACCTATTATAAGAGACAGACTGCTCTGGGTGTGTGTTCACTACTGTGTGTGTGCGCACTTGGATGGGTTAAATGCAAAGCACAAATTGAGTGATATACAGATGATTTAAGACACTTTAGTAGTGTCTTCTGTGGAACAGTGGTAACATGTAAACGTGCGGTGAATCCTGGGACATCTACTGTTGCTTGGCTATGAGGATGAGTGTCTCTCAGCAGTGAGGTCCATTACAGCTAGGACTTAAATCCTTGGTAATCTGAAAGAAAAGAGAAGAAAACGGCAGCCAGAAGGTGGACAGTAATACTGATGCTTACAGTGGGGAGGGAGTGGCGTTACAGTGGGAGTCCCTCTCGAGCAGAAATGCCACGTATATGTCCCGGTCTAATAAGAGAAGGGTAGTGATTGGAACGATATGACAGCTGACCGCGTCAGCACTATGCCTATGTGCTTTTAAAAATCAGGCTAAAACAAGTTTGTTTGGAGTTCGTTTTAGGAATTCGAAATAGCTTGCCAAAGCTAACTTTTCGGGAAGATTCACTCCAGCTCACACCTTCGAACTAATAGTCCGTGGCAATTACATAATAGGCAGGTGTGATCTGAGGCTCTGCCTTTTTTTTTTACGTGGAATCTTCTCCGGTTCTTCTGTTCAGTCCGTCGAGGTCAGAGGCGAGTTAAAACATGAACATTTTTTGTATAAAATGCTATATTAAACGTGACATGATTTGACTGGAGTGCTGAACTGCAGAACTGGTGCAAACATATCCTCGTCGCTGTGATCAGATGCTTTCTTAACTGTTGTTTTCACACTACTGTAATTTTTGTTGTGTTTTTGTAATTGAGAGAAAAGCACGCAGCACATATGCTTACGATTCATGTAAATGTGCAAGGATTTTTGTATTTTGAACGTCTTTTTATGTGAAGAACAGAATTTCATTTGTACAGAGAGTTTTTCCTGGGTCAAAAATGGTCTTCGGTGGTGGTTCACACACACACACACACACACACACACACACACACACACACACACACACACACACACACACACACACACACACACACTACTCACGTGATCTGCGAGCGCAATACTGACAATACATTTAAATAATGCTAGTAATTTTGATCATCTTATTTTGATATCTCATATTATGTATGATCTCTTACATCGATGTTTGTTTCCTTTGTTCCTCATTTTTTACACTATTTACAGATAATTGTTTTGGTATATAATCATATCAATATTAAAAAGTAGCATTAAAAATGAACAAATAGCCTAATTTTCTGCCATTTGCAATTGAATAAAAATGATCAGCTAGCTAATAACAGCTTTGTTCTGGTTTCACCTCACTCCAGTCTAAATGATTGTAGGCTATTTATTTTACTACACATTGTCAACAGAAATAAGCTGAAATACTGTTGATAATTAAAAATAATTCTTACTATCCACTCTTGCTAAATTGGATAAGCACACTTGTGTTCTCATTTCAGATGTCCTGGGACAGAAAGCTCTCGGACTAAATCTAAAATATCTTAAACTGTGTTCCGAAGATGAACGGAGATCTTCCAGGTGTTTCATTTTTCATTTTCATTTTCATTTTTCATTTTATTGAAGTTTTTCATTTTACTTTAACTGAACCCTTTAATGGTTCAGATACATAATTACTAGTAATCTTTGTAGAAATGTAGATCTCACCTTGTGACAAGCCATCTTTGTTCCTCTTTGAGGTTCTTCTTTGGCATGAACAGGTTGTGTCTGCCTGGATAGGATCCATGCGGGTTACGCATTGGTGTGTGGGGACAGGAAGTTCTGGAGCTGGGGCGGCCTGTCCAGTCCTTTGGTGCTGATTTTTGCTTAATAAAATTAATAAATATAGTACTTAAACCAGTTGTGGAGAAGGACACTTTTCAGTTCAATCCGCTTCCCTGGGTCTATTTGCAGACAAGAACAAAGAAGTTCGCAGCATTCTGTGCAGAAAGACAGGAGAGATTTATGATTATTAAATATAATAATAATAATAAGAAGATTATTATTGTCTTATTATTAAAATATGTTGTATGAATTAGAATTACAAGTGTTGAATGAAGATCTCACCTTGTGATAAGCCATGTTTGGACCATATATTATCATTGAGCTCCTCCAAATCTTCTGATTCTGGAAATTTCCCACTCAGCAGTGTAAACAGGAGTACCCCAAGCGACCAAACTGTCGCCGGTTCCCCGTGATACTCGCCATTTCTATCATACTCTGGGGGACAGTACTGTTTTGTGCCTGGAAGAAAGAGATTTTGTCCTGTTAATGGCCCCTAACTCGTCACCAAAGTTTCAGACAAACCTTATAGATTTGAGGGATGATACATACCAGCAAAGGACGTGTATCCTGCGTCCGTCAGGATTTCGCCGCACCCAAAGTCTATCAGTTTGACTTCCAGGGTGTCTAGGTTAATCAACAAGTTCTCCAGTTTTATATCGCGGTGCAGCACACCACGTTTGCAGCAGGTCTGGGCTGCAAGTGCTGCCTGATGCATGATAGCTGATGCTATGTCCTCTTCGATCGTGCCTCCGTAGCGTTCTATAAATGCAATCAAGTCCTCACAGGGTGCAGGCATCTCTAGAACCATAATGTACTGTTCAGGCTGCTCATCCCAGTCCAGAAGCTGGATGATCTGGGGCACCCTGGGGCCTTTGTTGGCAAGAATGAGCAGCCCGATCTCCTGTGGAACTGGTTCAGGATAACCCTCCTAGAAGAAAGACAATTCTTATGAGCTTATGTGGAGAACGGATGTAGACCAGTGCTCAACTACTGACAATTATCAGTTTGTCTATTGAAAAATAGACTGAGAGAAACAGAGTACTTACAATGTCGATCCATTCTATATCCATGTTGTCAGCGAATTTCAGTGCCACCTGATCAACAAAACAAAAAATAGATTTGTGTTAATATTATTTAGAATATGTGTGCAGAGTTCATATCATTTCAGTCATTAACCTTGAACAGACATGATCAGTTTCATGAATTTAAATTCTAAGCATGTCTAACAATTTAAACAGGTCTGAGAGGTCAAGTGCTCTAAGTAGTAAACATAAGAGACACTAAGAATGTTTGAAAAGAAGACAGTGATTCGAGTATAAGGCAGGGCAAGAGCACATTGATAGATAAATAATGCAAGTAAAATAAGTCATACCTCAAGGCCATCTGTCAAGCGAATACCCGCATAAACGCTTCCAAAGCCTCCTTCGCCGAGCTTCCTGGCAATCTTATAGCTGCACAAATTGATGTCTGTTAAAAGAAAAACAAGAGGAGTTGACATGAAAACTGCTTTGTGCCTGAGTGAAGGCAGATATTGTATCAAACTTTTGTTTGTCTTGTATCATGTTGGAGTTTTGACAGTAAACTTACCAATAATCTCCTTCTCCTGAGGCTGACAATTAAAATACTTAAACCAGTCGTGGAGACAGACATCGACCAATTCAAGCCGTTTCTCTGGGTTTCTTTGCAGGAGAGAACAAAGTAATTCGCAGCATTCTGTGAAGAAAGATAAGAGAAGTCCTATTATTGCCTTAAACTTCACATCTGCTCTCTTTGATTAAGAGTCTAAGCTGAAAGATCCAAATGTTACTGCATTTCTCACACAACTATTTTTGTATTACTTTGTTCCATTTTGTATGAATTAGAATTACAAGTGTCCTGAAATGAAGATCTTACCTTGTGAGAAACCATCGTTGGGCCATATATTATCATTGAGCTCCTCCAAGTCGTCTGACTTCGGAAATTCCCCACACAGCAATCTAAACAGGAGTATCCCAAGAGACCAAACTGTCGCCGGTTCCCCGTGATACTCGCCGTTTATAACATACTCTGGCGGGCAGTATTGTTTTGAGCCTGAAAGAAAGAGATTATGTCTGATGTGTAAATTAAAGCAACATTTTGACTAGGTAGTCATTAGCATGCAATATATGATTTGATGCTATTGATTCACAATGGTGGATCCCATTGCATGGTGCTTTTTTAAGACCTTGAATCATTCAAGTCAAACAGCTTCTCCACCAAAGATTAAGACAGCTCTAAGGGATAATACATACCAGCAAAGGACGTGTATCCAGCGTCCGTCAGGATTTCGGCGCACCCAAAGTCTATTAGTTTGACTTCCAGGGTGTCTGGGGTAATCAGCAAGTTCTCCAGTGTTATGTTACGGGGCAGCACACCACGTTTGCAGCAGGTCTGGGCTGCAAGTGCTGCCTGATGCATGATAGCTGATGCTATGTCCTCTTCGATCGTGCCTCCCTGGCGTTCTATGAATGCAATCAAGTCCTCACAGGGTGCAGGCCTCTCTAGAACCATAATGTACTGTTCAGGCTGCTCATCCCAGTCTAGAAGCTGGACGATCTGGGGCACCCTGGGGCCTTTGTTGGCAAGAATTAGCAGCCCGATCTCCTGTGGAACTGGTTCAGGATAACCCTCCTAGAAGAAAGACAATTCTTATGAGCTTATGTGGAGAACGGATGTAGACCAGTGCTCAACTACTGACAATTATCAGTTTGTCTATTGAAAATTTGACTGAGAGAAACAGAGTACTTACAATGTCGATCCATTCTAGATCCACGTTGTCAACGAATTTCAGTGCCATCTGATCAACAAAACAAAAAATGGATTTCTGTTAGAATCATTTACAATTAATAAGTGAGCAGAGTTCATATCATTTCAGTCATTAACCTTGAACAGACATGATCAGTTTCATGAATTTAAACTCTAAGCATGTAGAGCATGTCTAACAATTTAAACAGGTCTGAGAGTTCAAGTAGTGAACATAAGATACACTAAGGAGAGTGAGAAACAATTAGTTAAAAAGATATTGCAAGTCAAATAAGTGATACCTTAAGGCCATCTGTCAAGCGAATCCCTGCATAAACACATCCGAAGTCTCCTTCACTGAGCTTCCTGACGATCTCATAGCTGGATGAATTGACGTCTGTTAAAAAAAAAAAGGAGTTGACATGAGTAAAGACAGATATTATATCAAAAGTTTATCTGTATTGGGGTTTGAGTCATGACAGTCAACTTACCAAAAATCTCACAATCCTCCAGTTGACTCAACTGAGGTGATGCAGTGTCCTCTGTTGGTCCGACTGATGCATGGGAGGCGTCAACTCTACAGTCTGAAATGGCACGGACTGGGACTTGGGGGAAGTCCACGCTGCAGTCAGCCACTACACAGACTGGAACTCGAGGGACATTGGCTCTATAGTCGGCCACATCACGGATTGGAACTCGAGGGACATTGGCTCTATAGTCGGCCACATCACGGATTGGAACTTGGTAGTCGGATGTGGCACAGACTGTAGCTTGGGGGATGTCAACACTCAAGTCCGATAAGACTTTGCTGAAAGAGTAAAGGACGTCGGCACTCCATTCGGACAAATCCCCGACTAAATCCTGGAAGACGTCATCACTCCACTCATCATTGACTTCGGCATGACCAGGTTCCTCTGCAATGGGGAGGACTTCAGGCTCACTGCTACTGGTGACATGCTGAGAAGTCTGATCTAAAGAGGGAAATTATATCAAGAAAAAGATGGTTTTAATTAAATACTATTAATAAAAGATTGCATAACCATATATATTACTGGATACTCATATTACAACTAAGCTTGCTGTAAATTATGAAGTAAGTTTTTGGGGCATTCTAATTTATGCATTCCGCTTTCTCAGTTGTCGTTCAGTGTGCACATGCAGGAATGCTCTGTTCTCTGTTCATGGGCATAGGTTTAGGGGGGGACGCTAGGTACTAGTCCCAATCAATATTTTAAGATGACAAAATTGTCCCCACCAATATTTTAGCGAACTCATTTGATGGCTGAAAACCCGAGGGGGTGAGGGTAGGCTACACGCACGGGAGAGTATCAAAGCTTACACTGGCAGACAAGCGAGCTGGTGTGTCGACGACAACGATAAGTTACTAGGGCTGTCTGCATACCCCATAAAAGACCAGAGTAAAACATTTTAGTATTCCCTAAAACATGGACATGTCTGGTCCTTTTTCTCACCTTGACTTGAGCTGGTCTTATCGGGTTTTCCCTTTCTCTTGCCTTTCTCCTTTTTTCTGCCTTTCTTCTCTTCGTGTAAACTGTACACACTGTCAGAAACATCTACACTTTTAATACAGGAAAAGTATGAACCCATTTTCAAATGCTAAATACGCTGCGAGAAATACAAGTAGAAAACTGTCAGTAAGCAAAGCAATAATGAGAAAGTGCAAGTGTGTGCTTCAATTAATCCATTCTCCACTGTGACGTCACGCGTTCTATATTGCATTCCAATGGGGGGGGGGGGGGGGGGGGGGGTTCTGCGTGTTCGCTGCACACCGAGCAAACAAACCACTTCGGGTAAATTAAATGGGATAAAATTAGATTTAGGCCGAAATCTCAACAGAAACCGTTACTTTAATAGATGTGATAACTAAAAAATGTATGTGTAAAAAACTGTTTACATAGCCAATCTGATTAAACGCTGTAAACTCGGAATGTAAAGCATCAATAATCACTAAAAGATCTTGATCTCAATTCAAAAACCCACGCGACCTCGCTTTTAAATTACCTCGTGACTATTAAACATTTGACAAGTAAGTATATATATAGACATGGGCGTCGGAACCATTGTATGTGGGACAAGACCCACCCACTCACTTTTACCGTATCTAATTCAGCACGTCTGTTTACTTACCCCTAACCGATAAACACATGTTAGATGCTTTATTTAAACATGTTTCTTCATTTAAAAAATAATAATAAATGCCTTTCCGACCTGATATGTGATGATGGGAAAATGAAGTGAGTTCGGCAAAAGGCGGATTCGAACCGCGGTTAGACCTGATGCCACGCGCCTTACCACTACACTATTGCCACTCTTCATAATAACGCAATTTCCATAATTTTGTCTTTCCCAACCAGACGTTTAGCAAACAAAGCCATATATTTGTACAGTACTTAATGTAAATGGCATCTAGGCTCCAGTAAAAAAAAAATTCTGAGAGAGGACCCACATTTTGTTTTGCTTCCGACGCCCATGTATATAGATATAGCTATACAAAAACTTCACATGGTTTCAGCAAAACTAAACAAAATGATCTTACTATGTTTTTCATTAAAACAACACTGGAAGATTAAAACAACACATTATTGGACCGATTCCACTGACCCTCAATACACAAATATAAATTGCTCGTGAAGAAACAGCGTCTGTACACAGAATATACAAGACATAAGGTCAAACAGCGTTCATACAACTTTTATTCACATTTACATTAGTCTTACTTACATTAGTCCTCCAAACAGCAGGACTTTTCCCTCCAGTTCTTTTCGGCATCGCGTAACGTTAGGCCATTTTATTGTCGCCATCAAGGTGAACAACACAATCTGATTGGTCACAGACCAAGTTGAAGAGACATTTGAATTCCCATAATACTCAACTCATGTTTTCTTGCGTTGTATTTTAGTGTGGTTTAATATAGAACTGTGTGTGTGATTGTAACACGATTCATATTTACACTTAAAGCACAACTACAGTAGGGCTTGTGCACTGCATATATTTCAAAATGGGCTTTTAATGCATTAGTCATATTTGAACACTTATTTATTAATGCTTAATTATAAAACTTAAGCATGAATAAATAACCTTAAACATCATATTTAACTTTAAATATACATAGGCTACTATAAATTTAAATATGATATAATTTTTAATATGCAAATTAAGGATATTTAATATGTATTTTTAAAATGTGCTTTCAGTGCATTGTTAGAATGACAAATTTGAGCAGTTTCAAATATACTAAAAATAAATTTAAAGTAATGTTCAAATAAGTACACTTTTAAAAAGTACACAACTTTCATTTTAAGTATATTTTTCTAAAATATATTACTCTAAAATATAATTATTTAAAAGTGCATTAAAAGTTACATTGTGAAAATATGATGCTAATATACTTTTTATATGTTTAAAGATGGTACAATTTTTGTTAGTATTTACAATATACTATTGATCAAGAGAATATATTTGAAATACAATAAAGTATATCTTTTTCACCAGGGATTGATTACATTAATACGGAGTCCGGCAGGTCAACTATAGGAGAAAAAAACAATCCGTGCCGACGGTTTTGCAACTTTTGTTTAAATGTGTTGCAGGTCTGAATGACAGGAAAGGATGCATATTTACAAATGACATGAAGTTGACCAGACAAAACATGAAATATTTTGTGTTCATATTGTCTGCAATGAAATACAAGTCAAAGTAAATTTAGAAATCACTTCTTTTGTTTTTTATTTGCGTTTTCCATACTGTCCCAACTTTTTCTGATTTGGGGTTGTATATGACACAGAAGACTACATACTGTATAGGCCTATTATGTGAAGTGTAGGCTGGTGAAATGGTGATGTGAAAGGACTTTATTATATTACCATTTTTGAATATTATGCAGCATTATGAAAGAAGTCTCTTATGTTCATCAAGCCTGCATTTATTTGATAAAAAACAGCAATATTGTGAAATATTATTAAAATAATGGTTTTCTATTTTAAAATAATTTAAAGTATAATTTATTCCTGTGATCACAGCTGGATTTTCAGCATCATTACGCCACTCTTCAGTGTCACATGATCATTCAGAAACCATTCTAATAGGAGGATTTAATGTTAATGATGGAAACTGTGATACTCTTTTCAAGATTCTTTGATTTTTATAAAAAAATTAAAAAGAACATAATGTAATAATATTTCACAAAATTAGGCTACTGTTTGTTCTGTATTTTTGATTAAATAAATGCAGGCTTGATGAGCATAAGGACCTGTATATATATATATATATATATACATATTGCCCCTTTCTTACATTTGAGCCCCTGCCCCTGAACTCTCTGCACGGCCCTGTTGTGCAGGCAGATGCTACTCACACCCACTGTGTCTGTCGTTTGCTCCTCCCGCCACAATTTTTACAGACTGTAGACCATCATCTCCTCACACAGATATCTCCACATCACAGTCACATGATCCAGACCTCTTTAGTCAGTGTTATGATATGATTAACAGCTCAGTGATGATGAATCCTTTAGCCATGTTGTTGTCTATTAGATGTTTATGTGCTACTAGTAGTCATTCGTTAGCCGTCTTATTGATTAAATTTACATTTATGCATTTAGCAGATGCTTTTATCCAAAGCGACTTACAACTTGGGGAAATCCTGAGAGCGTGTACATTGCTCGGTGTAGCACAGGCTAGAGTAGGGAGGGAAGAAGGAAGAGGAAGAGGAAAGGAAAGTGTTTATTTTTTATTTTTTATGAGGTTAAGTGCTCACGGAAGAGCTGAGTTTTATGATGACTAGTCTATTCTTGGGCTATTATGGCAAGCCGTTTTAGCATTTAAACCTATGTTCTGACTATCTATAAATATATTTAAAGATAGTAACAATTGTATTTTGACTAGTGATAATTATAATTTGACTAGTCAGAATGACATTTAGAGATATCTGCAATTATAATTGCACTAGTAAGAAATCCGATTTGAGATATCTGTAATATAATTTTGACTAGTCAAAACTGCATTTAAGATATCTGTAATGATGTCATAGATATCTATAAAAGACGCGTCATTTATCCGAAAAGGTCATTAGAGATATCTCTAATTCGGTTTCGACTAGTCACAATTATATTTTAAGATATCTGAATTGTACTTGCCCCTAGTCGAATCCGTTGTTGCGTGACGTGAAACTACTTTTCCTCAGCACCACCCTGAGTTCCTCCCCGCCCCCCTAGCTAACCGCTAACAACTTTAGTCTGCTTTTGTTTCCAGAGAGAAAAGATATGAAGTACTTCAGGGATTATTAAACCATGGCGGCAGCTGTTCTCGACAAAATAGCAAGAAAGTGTCAACAAATTGAAAGAGCTCAAAGTCAGGGAAATTGTGGTGAGCGCGAACTTCGTGCGATAGATGATTGCTTAAGAAATGCACAGAGAATTTCATATTTGTTACCTCCTGAGACGTATGAAGAATTGAACAGAAATCTGGATGAAATTCGAACAATACTGTCAACACATTTGCAGAGTGAGGGCACTACAGCCTTTTCCGTATCTCGTAGTAGCTCAGGTGAGTTTCTGTTTTTTAAAACTATGTTCTTTATCTGCAGTAACCGCATACACAAGCGAGGCATCTTGGAAAGCTCGTTTTTGTCTTGTTTATGTGTTTGTTTATTGTCTGCTCTCTACTTTGGTCAACTGCAACTTTCCCCTCGGTCTGCATTAAAAGTAGTCTAACCAGTGTACATGCTATGTAACTATTCACTTACAAAATTAATAGTTATAATACAAATTCAAATATTTATACCTATTGTTCATAATACAAATAGTTAAAAGTATGACTGTACAACAAATTTTATGCCTACATAATTTTATTAACATTTTAAAAGAAAATAAGGATTAAAGAAACAATTATTTGAATGGCTACTGAAAAACGATACTGATAAGGTTTCACACACAGGCCAGTCACTCTATAAAAATGTATTTGTATGTGACGTTCAGATTATCACACATCAGTGTACCTTATTTACGTTTAAAAATAACAGAAACAAACACTCCAACAGGTCAAAGGTCAATTTTCACTTTGCCTGGTCAAGTTCCATGACTCATATTTAAGAAATTGTATTTCTTCAACATTTGTACTAAAAAAAACAGTATTTAAAAAGTAATTTAAATCTGCCATCACCCTGTTTTTAGGCCATTACCTTGTTCTGTTCCGTCCTTTCTTTCCATTCTTATTTGTCACCATTTTTCTAATATTATACTGCTTGCCATTAGGAGCTGTATGTCAGTAGCTAACACAAATGTGTTACTTTCATTTGCAGGTAGCCGAGGTAGACCAGCCATTCAAATAACACGTGACCAAATTGACTTTTTAATGAAGCAAGGTCACACAGTCAAGCGAATGGCAAGAATGTTAGGGTGCTCATCCTCATTTCTGTACAAGAGGTCCAAGCTGCTTGGTGTATCAGTCAGGAGCAGAATGTCAGGAGTGGATGATGAAGAACTTGAAAATGTAGTGAGACGACTCCAATGCCAGTATCCAAATACTGGAAGTGAGGTAAGCCTTGTTTGATTTAATTTTAAGGTCTGTCCTATCGGTTCATAAACAAATTATTATTATTTATTTTTTTATTTTTTTTCAATTCAATGCAATCATTTTAGATGATGCGAGCCTTACTGGTTGCAGAAGGATTGAGGGTTTCCCGGCATAGGGTTCGTGAGATGTTGGTCCGTATCAATCCAGCGGCTGCTGCAAGGAGATGGAGTAGCACAGTGGCTAGAAGAGTTTATCATGTGCCCTGTCCCAACAGTCTCTGGCACATTGATGGCAACATGCGCCTCATAAGGTTAGTTTAATTGTAGTTTTTGTTCTGCTAATGCAGCTTGAAAAGGGTGTGACAGTGTGTTTCTGCAATGCTAAATTATAGCATAGTGTAGACTTGCATTATCCAATTCTGATTTATAGAATCTACAGACAAATATGTTTAGACATATGCAATTACCACAACCTAAGCAGCCATTGTAAATCATAATACTACGATATCATTATAACAGTTGTCCTGGCCTAAAACGACTAAATGTTAAATCTTTTAAGACATTTTAGATCCAATGACGTTTTGTAAAGCTGGTTTGAAAGAGTATGTACTGTAAAACTGTACAAATGTTTCACTTGATGCATGAATTATTAATACATTACATACAATTATTCTAAGTATGACACAGTGTAGTTTGTATTTTACTCCCTAATATTCCAGTTGTCCTTATGTTGCCTTACACGTCCTCATTTCTTGATTATTAGACCCTGCTTTTTTCATCATTTATTCATGTTAAAATAAAATAAGTTGTAACAGTTCTTGATTATTTGTGAGCCCTGTTGTAAAGGTTGATTTGTTCACAATTAAATTTAAAGTGTCTTTTGTGACATCCTGCATAACAGAAACCTGAGAACGGTGAAAAAGTCGGACCTCTTTGTTCTTCACACTGTACTACCTATAATATTTCACTTACATTTGTATTTTTTACTTTTAGATGGGGCTTTGTGATTCATGGTGCAATCGATGGACATTCACGACTAATCACATACCTAAATTGCAACACCAACAACTGTGCCAGTGCTGTGCTGTCTCAGTTTATTCAAGCAACATGCCTTTACGGTCTGCCCTCTAGGGTAAGGTCAGATCATGGAGGTGAGAATGTGCAAGTGGCCTTGTTTATGAACCTTGTACAAGGACTTCAGCGCCGGAGTCACATTACTGGGGAATCGGTCCACAACCAAAGGATAGAACGTTTGTGGAGGGATGTTTTTTTACATGTGCTACAATCATTCTACAGCATGTTCTACAGTCTTGAAGATTCTGAACTGCTCGATCCCAGCAATGACCTCCACAAAGTTTCGCTCAGCATAGTTTTTCTTCCACAGATCCAAGCTAGACTACAGCACTTCAAAGAGGCGTGGAATCACCATGCTCTGCGGACAGAAAACAATAAAACACCAACACAGATATGGACAAAAGGAATGCTGTCAAGGATAGGAACCGACAGCACAGCCATCAACAATGTGTTTGGAGACAATCTCTACAGGCCAGAACATTTGAATGAACTCCTGGCTCAACATGGCATTGAGTCTTTGCCCACAGCTGAAAACGAAGAAATCCCAGCTGTAACTGTTGAACAGCCTCAAATTAACCTTACTCCTCAGCAAATGGAAACGGTTTCCCACGCTATTGAGCATATTACAGATTTTAAGATTAAGTTTCAGGTATGTTGTGCAGAAATTGCTCATGTTTTGGCAAACTAGTGTTGCGGATTAGAGTGTTTTAGAAAGAATGTAATTCTTTTGTAATAGTTTAATACTACAAGAATGCTCTGTTGAAGAATGAATCGATGCTTACATTGAAAAAAATGATTTTCTATGAAAAGCTGGTGTACAAGTGAGAGAACCTGAACAAACCGTTACAAATGTGCAATGTAACAGTGTTTTTCCACAAGAAACACAAACATGCATAATGCATAACATTGCATTTTATTTTGGAATGGATGCACGTCAAACATATGACTTCAAGGTGCTTCTTAAATGGAACTATAAATTTATAAAAGCTATACTCAGTTGTAAATGTACCAAAAATTACTTTGTGTAAAAAGGTAATATTTAAACGTAAAGCATGAGACTTCTGTAAGTCATAAATCATTGATAACATTTAATTTTCTTTGCTGAACTATTCCTTTAAAAAAGGAAAAATTAACATTCTTTTTTTTCTTTTCATTCCAAAAAAAAAAAAAAAAGAAACTAATACATTGGTACTATCAATGTTAATTTGGAACAGTGATAATTTTCAAATTTGGGCTAACTCTCCTTTTAACAACAATGACAACAAGATACAAACTCACCACAATGCAACAAAACCCCATCCATTATGGATGCAGTTCTTGATTTAACCATTTCAGGCAACACCAAAATATGGGCTCTGCATGATTCCCTCTGTCATGTAGGTCTTGAACCTTTCATATTCTGTGTGTATCGGCAGTCGTAGAATAATGAGGCAAGTATTGGCCTCTGGAAAGATTTTCCCGTCTTGATGGAGGAACTCTATTTCTGGGCGGTGGGGGAAACCCAGAGGTGGCACTGTGGAGGCTCCAGTGGCAAACTCCATTATCATCTCAAGAGTGACTCCATCAGTCTCTCCCTCTGCAAAATATATGTACAGAAAATCACAAACCTCACAAGATCCCAACCTATTATAAAATGTTTGGTACCTGCAGTTCTTTGACAGCAATATTTTGATCTAAACAGAGTAAGCCAGCCTGTCTAATTATGACTACATCTAGCTGCGTGGTTTCTATATTTTGTCTGATTACAAAAAAGTACAATCATAAGTATTTGTTCAGCATAATGGTTAGATTTACCACAAATAAGATAACAATTTTTCATTTCAAATACTTGTTTTCTTCAAATATAATCACGTTTTTTTTTTTATTACATACAAACATTTCATACCTTCAACATCGATCAACCAGTCCCTCCAATAGCATATGGTCTGGTTTTCCTTTGCCCTTCTGTTGCTGCCTTGTGGGGAAAAGTTCACATAAAAAAGACTGCAGAGGTCCTTTGCTTGAAGGGGCCTCTGCTCATTGACGAACATGTCATAAAAAAGTGTAGGATATTTCTGCATCTCTTCCAGCAAATCGAGAGTTTGCAACCCTTCTGAAAACCTGCATAACAAACATAGCAGTCAATGGAAGTTTCAAGCTGATGATAGATATGTTATCAGAAAGGAAAGGCTTAAAAATTTACTGCTGCCATTAATTACTCAGGTCAACCCATAAGAACTTCAATACTGTATGTTTGCAACACAAGGTGTTCTATCATGACAACTCTCAGGAGATGTTAACATGGTAATATATTTGTTCTGGAAGTTAACTAAAGTCCTGGGGTGTGGGAACCCATGAGGGTGAATAATTAACAGAATCTTAATATTTGGGCAGACTAACCCTTTAAATCACTTACTGGTCCAAGGCAGCTCGCAGTCTTCCATTCACAAAGAACTCTGCAGCTGATTGGACAAGAGAGTTCCTTTCTGTCAGGTGTGATATATATCTCAAGGCACCAATGATACTTAAGCTGTCTGCTGCTTCTGTAATGGCACAATTTGCCTCCTGAACAGTGGTTGCTTCCTGTATCTAAAACAGTTGCGAAAAAAGCAATTTTACAATTGTGAGGAAAAAACATCTGTATCAGCACAGAATGAAACGTAAGCAAAAAGAACCGTTTGGCCTGATGTTGGAAAAGCAGCTCTAGATGCCCTGTGTTCTGTTTGACACTGATGCCTGCTCAAGCAGAGCTGTGGAACATGTACCCATTAACTGATTTTATATGTACTTTGAAAGCTGTAGCTCACAATTATGGTAAGGGGCATTACATTTCTGACACACTTGTGGTGTTTGGTCAATCACAATGCACTGGGTCAGCTGACCAATCAGAGCAGATGGAAGGAGGGGCTTTGTAGAAAATGCCACATTTGAGAAAGGCTGGGCATAGAGGAGCTACAATAATGCACTGGATATGAATGTTTTGCAATGTTTTCTTAACATTGAAGCATGTCAACAACACATTTTACCAAATACACAAAATAATGATCTTTAATAATAGCATCATTGAAACACCTTTAAACAATTATTTAAATCCTCAAACATCTCCGTACCTTGATTAGTTGCTCCCTCAATGTATGATCTCCAACCTCATCCACTGAGGCAGAGGATGTTGGCATACCACAGATCTGCTGAAAAAGCCTTTCGGAGAAGAAATGTGGCCCAACTCCTCCATGGACTACACACACAGAAATCATCTTCCCCACTGATGCATACAACCTATTCTCCAAAGCTAAAGTAAAACAGAAGAAATATTGATGTCAGAACCATTCCTACAGAACCACTATGAATACTTTTAAAAGTTAATATTGTACCCCTCAGTCACACCTGGCTTAATTTTTGCTATTATAATTCAGGAGATCTGATCATAATTGGACAATTTTAAATGCAGGTGAAAACAGGACTTTCATCCTTACATTCTACAGTCTTACATTTCTAATGGAAACTCAACCTCTTTTTGACTCTTTGTAGGTCTCATCTGGGTCCAAATTATTATAAATTAAATTTTTCTTAGAATTGCATAATATGAACCAACAACTGCAAGTTATATAATCGAAATTGTGCACTATAAAGTCATGACTGCGAGATATAAACTTTATTAGTCAACTCTATAAGCTCTATAAGGGGAGGGGGGATTGCACACTTGTGAGAAAAAGTCAGAATTGTTAGATAAAAAGTCACAGTTACCTTTTTTATGAATACAGTGATCTCATCATTGCAACATGATTTCTGCATTCTTACGAAAACCTTTTATCATAACTAATATCGCAAACAAGGTGTAAATAGCATAAGACATATAGTACAGTGTAGCACTGTCATTATAATGAACATTTTACGAGTCTGGATTCAATAAAACTTTTACTGGACTACCAAGTTAGATATTATTTCTGAAACAAGCTGAATGTTTTAATAGTACAATGTGAAACTTATAAAATTAGATTTTTCAGTTCATGAACCCTTAAAAAAAAAAAATACAAACACAAGAGATCAAAGAGACTGTTCGACTGTTAAGGTGGAATCCAAAAAGCATCATCTGACTAGTAGTGGTGGGAGAAATTCTTTTTTTTTTTTTCATGGATACCGAATAGCTCAATAGCATTACAACATAACCTGACACAAAAGCTTTCTGTTTTAACAGGAGTACTGACCTTGTGTGTCTAGAGCCAAACTCCGGTCTTTCTCATGGCCCTGAAAGACATTTGATTGATGGATGGCCCGCATCAACAACCGCAAGTATTCTCTAGTAGGGCCGCCTTCATCTATTGCCCCTTCCCCATTTTCCTCAGCATCAACAAACACTACATCTAATTTTGCTTGTGGGTTGAATTGTCGCCGCTTGACAGCTTGCAGGCTGCACTGTAGTATGTTTTCTCTGAACACGTTTATTTGGTTTGCTGTTGGGCAGATGTTTCCATCAATTTTGCTTTGCAGTTTTTTCAGAATGGTCTGTAGGTTAACCCTGCAAGAGACAAAGATTGAATTGTTTTTAGTCAAATGCTGAACATTATGGTATATTTTAGAATATTGCTAGTTGCATAAAGCCCTGCTCACACATGCAGGGACTTCCAGTCACAAAGCAACCTCATCCCATTATTTTTAAATGAAGAGTTGGTGGCTTTGTGTGTGTGTGTGTGTGTGTGTGTTTAAATGTGTTTTAATTTAAAGGATTAGTTCACTTTTAAATAAACTTTTGCTGATAATTTACTCACCCACGTCAACAAAGATGTCTTTCTTTCTTCAGTCGAAAAGAAATTAAGGTTTTTGATGAAAGCATTTCTCCATATAATGGACTTCAGTGTACCCCAGACGGTTCAAGGTCCAAATGACAGTTTCAGTACAGCTTCAAAAGGGCTTTAAATGATACCAAACGATACCAGACGATGAATAAGGGTCTTATCTAGCGAAACCATTGGTTTCTGCGAGAAACCGAACAGTATTTATGCTATTATTTTACCTTTTATCATAGGAAGGTGATAATCTCTGAGCTCCGCCATAACTTTTGCTAAGTGAGGTCAAAATAGCGACGTGGTCATAGATATATCGATCGTTGATGCCTCATTCAACTGATCCGTGCAGGCACTAATGTCAAATGAGACATCTAGATAAGACCCTTATTCATCATCTGGTATCGTTTGGTATCATTTAAAGCCCTTTTGAAGCTGTACTGAAACTGTCATTTGGACCTTGAACCGTCTGGGGTACACTGAAGTCCATTATATGGAGAAATGCTTTCATCAAAAACCTTAATTTCTTTTCGACTGAAGAAAGACAGACATGGACATCTTGGATGACATGGGGGTGAGTAAATTATCAGCAAAAGTTTATTTAAAAGTGAACTAATCCTTTAAGTATGTATTAAAAATATTTTTTTAAATGTTAGTAAATAAGCATATATAGGAACATACTCATCTAGGGCCACGGGCCTCCCTTGATCTATTAGGGATAGATCTACAATGTCTGATGGCTGGGGAGATGGAGAACTAAGTGGTGTCTCTTCATCAATATCAATGACAATTGGCTCTGTAGGTTGGTCTTCAAAATTAAAATTAATGAATGGAGTCTGGGCTGTGAGCAAAGACTGGGCAGAGGTCAGAGCGACTGGAGACTGGGCAGAGGTCAGAGCGACCACAGACTGGACTGGGGATAGAGCCACTGAAGACTGAACAAAGGGCAAATTCACTGGAGGCTGGGCAACATTTACAGGGTCACAGTCTTTTTCCTGAAATGAAAAGAACAAAAACTATAATGACAAATCTGATTTAATAAGTAGTGTTGAGTTAAAATTGTTGATTTCTAAAATTTAATCAATTCTCATTTAGACAATCTGATTCTAAAATCCTCTATGCTGAGTATGCTCCATTCTGAGTTAAGCTTGAAGCACATTTTATGACTAGCTGAATCATTCTAAGAAGGAACTCAACATATTTGAAGACTATATACTTACACTGGAAAAGATTCCAAACACTTACACACAGACATTAATGTAGACTGTAATCACAGACTGAACACAACTGTTACTGACTCTGACTCTTGGGCATAATGAGTAATAATCTGTCATGTACTGGATTTTATTTGGTAAATGTGTTTCCATCTTAGTTTATGTGCATGTTTTCATGAAAAATGCATATATAAATAGGTAGATGGACACAACTAGTGTTTCAAATATACGAGACCGATGGAGGGATACAAATTTCAACTGCTAATTTTTTTTATTTAATGTTATCCATGTTATATTTCATCTTAACTAACAATGTGAACTTTTATAAAGATCCATTACGTCATGAAGTTTTAGATGCATCATTATGCATGAATTCTAGAAGAGTCTTCACATGTAAGACCAATAATTTGCAGATCAACATACAACTTATTTTCAAGCTAGTAGCAAATTAAATTAAATGTGGAGGATATTAACTGTGAAAAGATGATTGACGGGCCAGTTTATGGTGTCTGTTAAAGACAGTTTTATGACTGGATAGTATGTCCCAAAGCTTGCCTACTCTTCTCTCACACACTCAAAAGACTAATGACGCTTAAAGGGTTAGTTCACCCAAAAATAAAAATTCTGTCATTAATTACTTACCCTCGTGCATGCGTCATAGTGCTTTGTGAGTTCATGTCAGAGGCTCAGAATAAAGTCGTTATTTTGACTTCAATACGATACCAGACGAAAATACCTCAATACCGATACTGAATCCATACCATGGCAAAAAACAGTAAAAGTAATTGAATAATATGACAGAACTAACTATTCATTGTTTTAGGGTTCAAAAACCCTATAAACTCACTTGGCCATTCATTGTAACACCCGATTTCTCATTCAACTCTGTATACGTTCACCAAAGACATATCCGACTGCGTTTACCCGAATACTCGCCAGGACGTGCATATTATTATTTTTTTACATATTTTTTACCATTCAAACCCAATAATCAGCGAAACTGGCGTCGTGATCTGTTTTGAGTGAAAGGGGTGTGTGCGGCTTTGCACGCTTCAGGTCAGAGTTCGGCAGCGCAAAAAATAAAATAATAATTAATTAAATGCAAAAGAAAAAAAAAAAGAAGAAAAAACGCAATTCACAAGCGTGTATTCAACCGTAAATGCGGTACCGAACGGTTCAATATTATATTAAGAATTGTGGCATCCAGAGTACGCACACAAAAATCCGATGTATCGTCATATCACCCAGCCCTAAGTTATTTGGATTTAAGTTGGTATTAAAAGTTATAATAAGCAACTTACATTTCTCTAGGTTTTCGTTAGAAATCGTGCCAGACACATCAGTAAGAGTTGATTTGCAATCCACAGAGTGCTTCTTTTTACCAGATTTCTTGCAAATAAATTCTTTATGATTTTCAAAAGTAAAACAAATTATTTCTGACTTTTAAGACATTCTCCTAGCCACGCATTGCGATCCAGTGTGTGATGAGTCTGATATTGTCTGCAAGCATAAGATGATGCTACTGCTGCCTGCCGGTGTGGTGCAGTAAAATCACAGGCGGGGAGACGTTAATTAATTTCTTATCTTAGTTTTATGCCGGTTTTGTTGTTACACATGACGCGGACTCGACTGGACTCTGAATATTTTCAGAGTCCAAAATGTCCAAGTCCGTGTCAAGTCCGAGTACAAAATCACCCGAGTGCGTGACAAGTAAGAGTTCATTCAAAATTGGAGTTCAAGTTCGAGTACCCCAACTCTAGTATTTTACGCACAAAAACTATTCTCGTCGCTTCATAAAATTATTGTAGAACCACTATAGTGAGATGAACTTTGTAACAACGTCTTTAGTACCTTTTATGGGTCTTGAGTGTATACAGTACATTGTGCCAATGGAGGCCTTTCTGAGCCATCGGATTTCAACAAAAATATCTTAATCTGTGTTCTGAAGATGAACACCGTCTTACGGGAGTCGAATGACATGAGGTTAAGTAATTAATGACAGAATTTTCATTTTTGGGTGAACTAACCCTTTAAGATACAACTTGGCAGGGACAATCAGGCCAAAAATAATGATCATTTATCAATTAAAAGGTAATGCATATGGCCAAAATCATTATGAAAAAAAAAAACTTGCTCAAGTGATACCGTGGTAGTAATTTACCAGATTATCAAAAGGTGATGTCCAAAGGATATACAATGTAGTGAACGGTTTGATTCCATGATCTGAAATTGACCCAGTAGAAGTGCTCTCTATAGCATTTGAAGAAGTAGCTTCCTGGATTCTGAACACCTCACTGGCCATTTCATCTTGTCCAATAAAATCAAACAAGACCGTAAAACAAGAAATCAAGAAATGAGGAAAAATAACTAAAAACATCTATAAACAAAAAAATGAATCCTTCACAATGAACTTCTTACTTGAATTGGATCAGACATGATGAACTTCCTCTTATTCACATCTCCATTTGGATATTTGGCTTTCAGAAATTCTCCATCTAGAGGTTCAACACGGGCTGCCATTCGCTGGCGTCTTTCCTCAATGGCCTAATATATAAATATATATATATAAATATATATAAATAAATATATATATAAATATATATAAATATATATATACAGTGAGGGAAATAAGTATTTGAACACCCTGCTATTTTGCAAGTTCTCCCACTTAGAAATCATGGAGGGGTCTGAAATTGTCATCGTAGGTGCATGTCCACTGTGAGAGACATAATCTAAAAAAAAAAATCCAGAAATCACAATGTATGATTTTTTTAACTATTTATTTGTATGATACAGCTGCAAATAAGTATTTGAACACCTGAGAAAATCAATGTTAATATTTGGTACAGTAGCCTTTGTTTGCGATTACAGAGGTCAAAGGTTTCCTGTAGTTGTTCAGCAGGTTTGCACTGCAGGAGGGATTTTGGCCCACTCCTCCACACAGATCTTCTCTAGATCAGTCAGGTTTCTGGCCTGTCGCTGAGAAACACAGAGTTTGAGCTCCTCCAAAGATTCTCTATTGGGTTTAGGTCTGGAGACTGGCTAGGCCACGCCAGAACCTTGATATGCTTCTTACAGAGCCACTCCTTGGTTATCCTGGCTGTGTGCTTCGGGTCATTGTCATGTTGGAAGACCCAGCCTCAACCCATCTTCAATGCTCTAACTGAGGGAAGGAGGTTGTTCCCCAAAATCTGGCAATACATGGCCCCGGTCATCCTCTCCTTAATACAGTGCAGTCGCCCTGTCCCATGTGCAGAAAAACACCCCAAAGCATGATGCTACCACCCCCATGCTTCTCAGTAGGGATGGTGTTCTTGGGATGGTACTCATCATTCTTCTTCCTCCAAACACGTTTAGTGGAATTATGACCAAAAAGTTCTATTTTGGTCTCATCTGACCACATGACTTTCTCCCATGACTCCTCTAGATCATCCAAATGGTCATTGGCAAACTTAAGATGGGCCTTGACATGTGCTGGTTTAAGCAGGGGAACCTTCCGTGCCATGCATGATTTCAAACCATGACGTCTTAGTGTATTACCAACAGTAACCTTGGAAACGGTGGTCCCAGCTCGTTTCAGGTCATTGACCAGCTCCTCCCGTGTAGTTCTGGGCTGATTTCTCACCTTTCTTAGGATCATTGAGACCCCACAAGGTGAGATCTTGCATGGAGCCCCAGTCCGAGGGAGATTGACAGTCATGTTTAGCTTCTTCCATTTTCTAATGATTGCTCCAACAGTGGACCTTTTTTCACCAAGCTGCTTGGCAATTTCCCCGTAGCCCTTTCCAGCCTTGTGGAGGTGTACAATTTTGTCTCTAGTGTCTTTGGACAGCTCTTTGGTCTTGGCCATGTTAGTAGTTGGATTCTTACTGATTGTATGGGGTGGACAGGTGTCTTTATGCAGCTAACGACCTCAAACAGGTGCATCTAATTTAGGATAATAAATGGAGTGGAGGTGGACATTTTAAAGGCAGACTAACAGGTCTTTGAGGGTCAGAATTCTAGCTGATAGTCAGGTGTTCAAATACTTATTTGCAGCTGTATCATACAAATAAATAGTTAAAAAATCATATATGGTGATTTCTGGATTTTGTTTTTTAGATTTTTTCTCTCACAGTGGACATGCACCTACGATGAAAATTTCAGACCCCTCCATGATTTCCAAGTGGGAGAACTTGCAAAATAGCAGGGTACTTATTTTCCTCACTGTATATATATATAAAAAAATAACAAAAATAAAATTAAACAATTAAACAGGCAGCACTGACCTTTTTGCGCTTTTCTTCCAGAACCTCATAGCAGTGCCTCCTTCTGTCCTGCAATACCATATATGTAATACACATTTTTGTTTTAAACAAAATTGAACCTTGGCAAGCAAACTGTGATTAGTCAGAAATTACCTTTTCTATATCTGCCAACAAAGCAGCATTATATTCTTCATCTTGCTGGGAACGTATAGCTCGCCACTCCTGAAGTAATAAAGTAAAACTATGAGTCACAAATCAGTCATATTTACAACCATTGACAACATCAAAAATAACTTTACTCACACGCAGATTTATGGATTCTGTGGTCTCAGCATTGAAGGAGGTTTCATCAAGTGCTGTAGTGTTGGTTGGTTGTGAGTTCTGGGGAATGGCTGCGGATGGTGTCATTTCCTAAGGGAAGACAACAACAAAAAACAATGACAAAGAATTTGTTAAGAGTCACTGCACAGTGAAGAAGTTACTTGAACTGTCACCTAACATTAAATGTGCACTGTGCACAAACATATAATTTATATTAAGGTAAAATTAAAGGCCAATTCAACTGAACATGTCTTAAAGAAATGGCTCGTTCATTTGTACATCTAGGGCCAGATTTACTAACCAGAACAAATTAGCATAAAAACACAATCCCATAAATGCACTGATGGATTATAAAGTTCTGTGGGTGATTTACATAAAATTACATTAAATAACTTCACTCACATGCAGGGGCGTAGCTAAGGGGTGGCCATGGGTGGCCAGTGCCACCCCTGTTTGAAGCTTGGCCACCCCTCTGGCCACCCCTGTTGTGCAAGCTGAAAAGCACTTGACAATGACTAAGAGTTGACGTTAAAATCGCCGCTCTCACACAAACAGTCTGCGCAAAATGCGCTATTCTGAACAGCTTTCCCCCAAAACCAGTTCGACGGTAACTTCGCCCTGCAGCGGATTCTTACGATTTTATTGGTCACGACAATCACAGTACTGACCAAACACTGATTCCTAAACCACCTGTCACTAGTACCTTAACCAATGAAATTAGCTGCAGGGCGGGGTTTCTGGTGAAGGGGTTCGCTTGCGCACTGAGGTTCTGTCTCTGTGTGACGGTATAAGCGAGCGGTAATATTTCAAGTTCAGCACAAGCCGAGTGAGCAACGCCTTACGCAAGAGGATACGGTGATGATCAGGTTAGTAAAGTCAATGTTATTTACATAGGTTTTCCTACCTTTTCGGTGAATTTGTTAAAGTTGAAGTACTGCGAATGTTTCCTTAGCAGAAACACGTTAGGGTATGCATCGTCGTTAGTCGGGACTCAGTGGGACTGCTGCATGAATGGATATTGATTTGGGAAACGCAAGTAAAAAAAACAGTTATCAGTTTAAACTAAAGGTTTTGGACTCGATATAGTGTTCCTTACAACTTAACAAAGATCCAGCGATCCATGGATATTGACATGCAGCCAGGAATCATGTTTTCCTGACATTTATATGAGCCTGATTTCGATACATAAATATTGTCATGAATGGAAAATAAAAGTTTTATTCAAATTCTGAATATATCATATATATCATATATCAGATATGTTATATCGCCTAGATAGTGTGCAAAGAGCATTCCCTTTATAATCACTAAAAGCTGTCAGTCATTCAATGAACGTGATCTCAAGTTCTGTTATATTAATCAATTAATTTCTTACATGTCTACACTTGGAGTGTAGACCTTATTCAGAGCAGAGCCATGACAGGCTTGAACATCTGGAAAATGGAAAATTGGAAAATTTCCAGGTTTGAAAGTGAGGCTATGAGGGTAAGACGTACCATTTCAATGGCATCCGCTGTAAAAGGCTGTATAAAGCTCCTAAATCACTTATCATTTTCCACAGCTTTTTTGTCTACTGAAACATCTTTGAAATATATTTTTTCAGTGTTTTATAAGCAGAACAATCCAAAAATACATTAAATAACAGTACAACCCACTGAAGAGATGTATGTCTATCCCCACAGCCTCACTTTCAGACTAATTTCTTTCATAAAGAAGGCGCTGCTGTGAATAAGGTCTATTAGGTCTATTAGTGCATGTACAGACCTCGTCGCTGGACAAAAACTCAGGTGGTGAGTGGATTCTAACTTCAACACCTGTGATTGGCCATTGCGTTTTAGAAATCAACAAACATGTCTGTGACTGTGATTGGCTTCATTACTCACCAAAGCGAATACCCAGATGCGCATACTCTCTATTAATCATATAAATTAGCTAATGTTAGCTAAAGTTACTGCAAATGTTAGCAAGTTAATTAAAAAAAGGTACCACAAACATTACATATACACTAACATTATGACTGTCACTGTTGTATAAGTAGCTGTTTATATTAATAATAATACAATCGTTTCTTTGTCTGTTTGTCTGAACTGTAGAGAGCATGAAAAGGAAAGCAAAGGAAGATAGGGGGATACATTCTTTTTTTACAAAAAGGACTAGTACCATCAGAATTGAAAATGACAAAGAGGCAGGGGGAAATACTAATACAGAGAGGACAGTAGCAGTGGAAATGTCTGGTGCTAAGAGAGGCGATGAGGAAGCAGAGATTCAGTAACTTTTCTCTTTTTGTAATGATACTTTATCTGTTTTCTTAGGGCAACATTTTGTTTGGCAAAGGACAAAGCAGTAAGCATAAAAAGTTTGAGAATTTTGTTCATGTGTGAACGACTTGTTAATTTTGTTTAGGATTTTTTTTCTGACTTTAAGCTTTTTGTCTTTTTCCCTAAAATTATCAACATACAGTACATATTTGACTTATTTTGTATGACATTGTAAATAAAATTATAATTTTTAATTATTTTTGTTCGTTTGTGATCTATATTTTCTGTAGAATTTGCTTTGGTACAGCATGTCATAGTCAGTAGTAATTTTTTTGGCCACCCCAATAAAATCACTGGGTCTTACCTGGCCACCCCTGAAAAAATGTTCTGGCTACGCCCCTGCTCACATGCAGATTTATGGATTCTGTGGTCTCAGCATTGAAGGAGGTTTCATCAAGTGCTGTAGTGTTGGATCGTTGTTGTGAGTTCTGGGGAATGTCTGCGGATGGTGTCATTACCTAAGAGAGGACAAAAAAAAAAAAAAAACAATGACAAAGACAAAGACAAAGAATTTGTTAAGAGTCACTGCACAGTGAAGAAGTTACTTCAACTGTCACCTAACATTAACCCCCGGTTTTACAGACAAGGCTAGTCCCAGACTAAAATGTTTGAACTGTCTCAACTGAAAATATCTTGCTCTGACCGATGTTAAAATATGTCAACTCCACTGTTCTGTCACAATATGAACATATGCAACATTTTCTAGTACTGGCTTAAGCTAAACCATGTCTGTGAAACTGGGCCTTAATGTGCACTCTGCAGAAACATACAGGGAGTGCAGAATTATTAGGCAAATGAGTATTTTGACCACATCATCCTCGTTATGCATGTTGTCTTACTCCAAGCTGTATAGGCTGGAAAGCCTACTACCAATTAAGCATATTAGGTGATGTGCATCTCTGTAATGAGAAGGGGTGTGGTCTAATGACATCAACACCCTATATCAGGTGTGCATAATTATTAGGCAACTTCCTTTCCTTTGGCAAAATGGGTCAAAAGAAGGACTTGACAGGCTCAGAAAAGTCAAAAATAGTGAGATATATTGCAGAGGGATGCAGCAGTCTTAAAATAGCCAAGCTTCTGAAGCGTGATCGTCGAACAATCAAGCGTTTCATTCAAAATAGTCAACAGGGTCGCAAGAAGCGTGTGGAAAAACCAAGGCGCAAAATAACTGCCCGTGAACTGAGAAAAGTCAAGCGTATGTGTAAAGGGTGTTAAAATGTTATTCAATAATTAATTGAAAACCGAGACCTCCCTATTTTTTTTTTATGTGAACACCAATAGTTCAGAATCAGTTCACCGCCACGCCAGCGGATGGCGCTTGAGCGCTCCTGTGAAGCACACTATAGAGACTAGCGTTTTCTCGGGTGCGATCTCAGAAGTAAACTGACGCACCAAAGGAACGACACTCATTTTGTCTGTCTCTTTATTTATTCACAGGTAAAATAATATGCACTTTAAACATTCTTCTGATTGTTCACATGACTAAAGGAAGGTTTAGGAATGTAACTGTGAAGTGTTTTGAGTAACTTTGTCAAGTTTTATACAAATTGAATTAACTCAAGGGTCTTAAATGCAAACGATTTATTTAGTAAATGCATTCAAAAGTATTGTTATACAGCATTGTTGTGATGTTTGAGTGCATTGGCAGTGCAAGGATGCCTGTTATTTTTTGTTTTAATTGAGTAGTTGAGCATATCTGTTGCATTAACAATTCAATCGCCATTTCAAGTGCTTTGCGCACACGCTTAATGAGTGACACGAGGCAATCAGGGTGAAGTGGTGTATGTAAAATGGCGTTGGATTTTAGTTTATACATTCTGTGTGTTTAAGTGACACATTTGTCATCTTTCTAGTAATGAGTGACATTTATGTGAATCTTTATTGATTTATTTTGTACACACTCTTCTTTCCACATAATATGTAAATTATATATTGCCTTTATGTGAAACGGGCTATGGAATACAGGTGTGTATGTATTCATATATCTTATGGTGTACACATAAGTTAATGTGCAGATGAGGTTATTTGTGTATGTAACTACAGAAGTGTTTACAGTTACTAAAGTTTTATGATCTCAGAAGTAAACTGACGCACCAAAGGAACGACACTCATTTTGTCTGTCTCTTTATTTATTCACAGTGTTTTCACAGATACACAGTACTTCACTGTCTGTGTGTCCTTTGCTGCCAGCCCAGATATCCCCTAGGTCTGAGGCCGGTAACAATTGGGGGCTCGTCCGGGATCAGCACATCTCGCCTGGGACGGTTGTCATAGTAACGTGGGAATCCTGCACCCAGTGTTTCAGGGAAGACTACTTCGCCAAGTGTCATCCAGAGAACAACTGCCACAGGTGATGCATCAGCATGACTACTTTAAACCCACGGCGAGTGCTGCTCTTCAAGATCCAAAAGAAGCTTTCAGATTTGAGTTTTAGTCAGCTGCAGACTGTTGCAAGTTCGATAGATGACGGTCATGAAACTTACCAGGTAGTAGATCTAAGTGAACCCGAACTTTATGACCTAATTGTCGACTACATCAGAAGTGATGAGTTAAAAGCTGCAGAAGATGAGGGCATGAATCAACTTCTCCTCCTTTCTGACCTACTTAATGACGTGCTATCAGCTCCAGGAACCAGAGCCGCTGAATCTGGTAATGCGGCACCTGTCTTGATGGGAGATTCACCAACACAGCACCAGGGTCACACTCCAACTGATGACGACGGAGAAGTTTGCACACAACCGTTACACATGGACAGAGACACTCGCACACAATCGTTACACATGGACAGAGACACTCGCACACAATCGTTACACATGGACAGAGACACTCGCACACAATCGTTACACATGGACAGAGACACTCGCACACAATCGTTACACATGGACAGAGACACTCGCACACAATCGTTACACATGGACAGAGACACTCGCACACAATCGTTACACATGGACAGAGACACTCGCACACAATCGTTACACATGGACAGAGACACTCGCACACAATCGTTACACATGAACAGAGAGACTGGCATGCACTCATCATTTCAGGGCAGAGACACCTATGCACTTACCAGAGAAGTCACCTCATCAACGCCTGGTATGCCAGACCAAATTGGTGCTGCTCCTTTGGGTAGGATGAACTCATCTAACATTTCTGACCATGTTGTAAGATTGTCTGATGTTTCAGCTTTGTTACCACGTAGAGAGTTTAAGTTGCATGGTGGTCAAATTTGTGATGCAGGCTGTGACATGTCTTTCAATTGTCTCTGTAAGCAAATGGATCAAGGGTTGCAGGAGGGTTTCAGTGAGTCTGAGATTATCAGAGCAGTCCTTAAGATAACAAAACCTGGTACATTCAGAGAGATGTTGGTTAATAAGGATGACCTCACTACTGATGGGTTGAAAAGATTTCTGCGCTCCCACATTAGAGACAAAAATGTAACTGAACTTTTTCAAGAGTTAACTAGTGCTAGACAAAATGACAAAGAAAGCCCACAACAGTTTCTTTACCGAATAATGGGCCTGAAGCAGCGTGTTCTTTTTGAGTCACAACAACCTGGTGTAGGTTTTAGCTATAACAAAGAGCTCGTTCAGGGCACTTTCATTCACACACTTTACCAGGGGTTAAATGAGAGGAACAGCCATGTCAGACGTGATCTTAAACCTTTTCTCTCAGACATGCAGGTTAGTGACGACTTGCTCTTGGAAGAAATAACAAAATCAACCGCTGAAGAAGAAGGGCGATTGAAAAGACTGGGTTCAGTAGGTAAAAGCAGACCAGTTACTGTAAGCGCAGCTCAGCACTCCCAAAGTGAACTGAACACCCCAACAAAAGTTGACGCTGAGTTACAAGCAAACCGTGATGCTATCAAAGAATTAACTGCTCAAGTTTCTTCTCTAACCAAGCATCTAGCCCAGATGTCCACCCCCACTGAGGCTGTGAAGCTGAAAGACCGCTGCTCACCTACTGACCGCACACAACCACCATGGTCTGAGACCAGAGGTAAATGCAATGACTGTGTACAAAAAAACAATACCAACTGTGTTCACTGCTTTGTTTGTGGCCAGGCAGGACATCGCGCCATTGGCTGTCTCCAACGAAGGTTGTCGGGAAACGGGAAGAGGTCGCTGGAGAGGGGCAGCCAGTGATCCTAAGCAGTGATGAGCCCCGAGAAAAGGTCAAAACACCTAAACACTCACAGTCAAACTTACAGTACCAGTCAGACCCAAAGAAAAGAGTAGCTCAACTCATTGGTAAGCGATGCATGGTCTCATGTTCCATCAATGGCGTACCTCTTCAGATGCTGCTTGATTCAGGGGCACAAGTGACCATGGTGAGCAAATCGTGGATTGAACAAGCACTACCCTGTATACAAATACAGCCACTTGGATCGTTATTTGATAATTCCCTTGAAATTTCTGCTGCTAATAATACTCAGGTTCCGCTTGATGGATGGGCAGAGATTGATCTTCAGATATGCAGCCAGCGTCATGGGCGCCTGACAATCAGAGTGCCACTGCTTATCAGTCGTGACTGCAATTACCCTCTTTTAGGTAGTAATGTCATTGCGGAGATGATCAAAGCAAACACTGATCAGGACGATATTGTTGATGTAACTGAAATACTGAAAGAAGCTTTGAGTGTCAGTGACAGTACCGTGGAAGCATTAGTCTTCACTCTCCAGACCATTAGACCCACGGAGATGCCGCAGTGTAATGTACGCCTTGGCAAGAAAGGCGTAAATATCCCTTCAGGCAAGATCCGTGAAGTCCAGTGTAGAATTCGAGGATGGAACAGTGGAGGTACGATGATGTTTCAGCCGAGCCCTGAGAATCATTGCCTGGAGGGTCTAGAATTGTTCCCAGCTTTAGTTGATGTTCCTGTTGGCTCATCCAAGCGCATCAAAATCCCGATTCAGAACTCGACAAAACATGACATCTATCTTGCAAAGAAAACCGTTCTTGGTACTCTTGAAGATATACTTGATCTTAAACCAATCCCTCATTCCTCCATAAACGGTGAGCCAACGCCTCAGAATACAGCCCACTTGTGTGCAGCTCAATTGTGTACTCATGAGCAGACTTTGAGAAAAAAAGAAATGCATAAACCCACACACATGACCAAAGACAAATGGCATCCTCCTGTTGACTTGTCTCATCTAGCTGAGGAAGAGCAGGAGATTGCGAAATGTATGTTATTCGACCAGTCAGATGTCTTTGCTGAAGATGACACCGATATTGGTTGCATTTCTGACTTACAACTCAAAATCTACTTAAAAGATGATACACCAGTCCAAAGGTCCTACAACGCAGTCCCAAAGCCCTTGTATAGAGAGGTTAAGGAACATGTTCAAAAGCTGCTAGATCATGGATGGATTAGAAAGTCTGTATCACCTTATTCCTCTCCCGTGGTCTGCGTAAGAAAAAAAGATATGAGCCTACGCCTTTGTGTTGATTTTCGTGGACTTAACAGCAAAACTATCCCCGACCGTCACCCCCTTCCACGTATTCAGGACCTATTAGATAGCCTGGGAGGTTACTCATGGTTTTCCATACTTGACCAGGGCAGTGCATATCACCAGGGCTTTGTTGAGGAGAACTCCAGGCACATGACAGCTTTCAGCACGCCTTGGGGATTGTATGAGTGGATCCGTCTTCCTTTTGGCCTTTCCAATGCACCAGCGGCTTTCCAAAGATGTATGGAAGGTGTGTTGAGTGGTCTGAGGGATGAATGCTGTTTTCCATACTTAGACGATGTTCTCTGCTTTTCCAAATCCTTTCAGGACCACGTCAAAGATTTGAAGAGAGTCTTTTGCCGCTTACGGGAGCATGGTGTAAAATTACGACCAAAGAAGTGTGAATTATTTAAACGCCAAGTGCGGTATGTCGGGCGCCTAGTTACAAGTGAAGGCATTCAAGTCGATCCCAAGGACTTGGAAGCAGTGATGCAATGGAAGGAGCGGGAACCAAAGAATGTTGGAGAAGTAAGAGCTCTTTTGGGATTTTTGGGCTACTATCGGTCCTTCATTCAGGATTTTTCCCGAATAGCCCGACCACTGTTTAAGCTTCAAGAGAGTCCCGAGGCGTCTGGAGAGAAATCTGTCAAAACTAGGACAACTAAGCAAAGTATAAAAAGGGGTCAGCTGCCATCCAAGACACCAGTCCAGTGGACCCCTGAACACCGTGCTGTGGTTGCTTCCCTTGTCGACATGTTGACCACCTTTCCTATCTTGGCATACCCAGACTTTAATTTACCTTTTGTCCTTCACACCGACGCATCCAATGAAGGTCTGGGGGCTGTACTCTATCAGGAACAAGGGGGTAAACTACGCGTTATCGCCTATGGCTCAAGGACACTTACACCCGCTGAGAAGAATTATCATCTCCATTCTAACAAGCTGGAGTTCCTTGCCTTAAAGTGGGCCATTTGCGATAAATTCCGAGATTACCTTTACTACGCCCCCACGTTCACCGTATTCACAGACAATAACCCCCTTACCTATATCCTGAGTACTGCCAAGTTGAGTGCTGTTGGGCATCGTTGGGTGGGTGAATTGGCCGACTTTCATTTCAACATAAAATATAGACCAGGCAAGACAAACACTGACGCTGACACCCTATCACGGTTCCCAGTGAAGCTCCAGGACCACATCAGAGAGTACTCTGAGGTTTTACCTCCAGATGTTGTGTCTGCCATATGGCAGGGAGATAAAGCCCAGAGAGAAAGAGAAGTACCGTGGGTTGCGGCTCTTCAGCTGGGCTCCACTGATGATAATATGCTTCCGGCCAGTATACCCTTGTTTCCTCCAGAAGACATTCGAGCTGCCCAACAAGGAGATGCTTCCATCGTTGACGTGATTGCATTGAAAGAGAAAGGATGGAACCCCAATGACAAAGACAAGAGACAAATGGGACCCACCACACGACGGCTCATACACGAATGGAATAAACTTCGACTTGACCAGGGAATTTTATACAGACAAACCGGACAACACAGACAGCTGGTTCTCCCTAATTCTCTGAAGTCTCTTGTGCTCAAACACCTTCATGATGACATGGGGCATGTCGGCGCTGACAAAGTTACCCACCTGGCAAGGCAAAGATTTTATTGGCCTTTCATGCAGCGTGACATAGAAGATTATGTCATCCGCCAGTGCCCATGTATTAAGCAAAAGCGGCCTGCTGTTCCTGAAAAGGCACCAATGGGCTCAATTACAACGAGTGTACCATTTGAGCTACTGTCTGTTGACTATCTGCATCTTGAACCGAGTAAGGGTGGCTACGAGTATATCTTGGTTCTTGTAGATCACTTTACTCGTTTCGCCCAGGCCTACCCAACACGGAACAAATCTGGAAAAACGGCTGCTGAAAAGATTTTCTTTGACTTTATACCACGCTTTGGGTATCCACAAAAGCTTCACCATGATCAGGGTCGCGAATTTGAGAATAACTTATTCCAGCGGCTTCAGCAACTGGCTGGCATTACCCATTCTCGAACGACACCCTATCATCCACAAGGGAACCCTGTTGAGCGCTTGAACAGAACACTTCTTCAGATGCTACGGACACTGTCCGAGGAAAAGAAATCTGAATGGAAAGACCACTTACCACACATAGTGCATGCATACAATTGTTCGAGGCATGAAGCCACAGGGTATTCACCATTCTTTCTCCTCTTTGGAAGGGCCCCACAGTTGCCCATTGATTTGCTTTTTAACCTGGATCCTGAGCCACAGACTGAAACCCGTCAGGAATTTGCACAGAAGTGGGCTTCCCGGATGCAGGAGGCATACAAGATCGCCTCTGAACATAGTAAAAAGAGCTCTGCAAAAGGGAAAAAATACTATGATCGTGGTGTCAGAGGAATTGTGCTTCAGCCAGGTGATCGTGTGCTGGTACGCAACCTATCAGAGAGGGGCGGGCCCGGCAAACTCCGTCCTTACTGGGAGAACAAGGTTCACTGTGTTGTTGAGAGGATGGGAATTGGTCCTGTGTATCGAATTCAAGCTGAAACTGGTGATCGCACTCTACGTGTCTTGCACCGTAATCTTCTTTTGCTTGTGAATGATCTGCCCATTGAACATAATGGAGAGGACAATCGGACACGGAAACAGCAAAGGCAGAGGCAACATCACAAGAACAGCCGACATCACAGGTCTGATACCTTAGAGCACGACTCCGGTGATTCAGGGGACGAGGAAGAGTATGCTTGTAATCCCAGACCAGTCCCAGTATATGAAAGGGGAAAAGCCACTCTCAAACAGTCCCATCATGAGCCAGGTAGTGATCTTCGAGTAGCGGCACCAGAGTTTCACCCGGAACACCATAGAGCTGAGCCAGATAACCCTCAAACACATGAGCAACCACTCCGGTTTGTGACACCAGAATCAGAGCAAGTACTGGCTGACCTGTTGCCATCTCTGGAAACTCAGGAACAAGTAGACGACTGCATAGCTGGAAGAAGTAATGAGGATACTGACCTGGGAGTAGAGCCGGTTGCACAGCCAATGAATGGGGAAGACATCACCCTGCGGAGGTCTGCACGTGCAGTAAAGCCAAAGGAGATGTTCACATATAATCAGATGGGACAACCCACATACCTACCTTGGAGACCAGCAGCGAATGCAATGCACACCTGTGTACTGTACCCTATTCATACTTACCCTGTCATACCTGATGCCTCTCACTATCCTTCTCCACTTGTGTGGGCATATTAGACTTAAGAAAGGACAAATGAGGCAGGACTGTTGACATTCAAATACTTACCTGTCCTTTAATCAGACTGATAGCTCTTTTCTCCTTATCTTCAAAAAAAAAAAAAAAAAAAACCTAAACGTTCTTCTATTCTGTTGGGTTAGTTCTGGATGCCCGGAGGCATCTCTAAAAGCAGGGGAGAGTGTAAAGGGTGTTAAAATGTTATTCAATAATTAATTGAAAACCGAGACCTCCCTATTTTTTTTTTATGTGAACACCAATAGTTCAGAATCAGTTCACCGCCACGCCAGCGGATGGCGCTTGAGCGCTCCTGTGAAGCACACTATAGAGACTAGCGTTTTCTCGGGTGCGATCTCAGAAGTAAACTGACGCACCAAAGGAACGACACTCATTTTGTCTGTCTCTTTATTTATTCACAGGTAAAATAATATGCACTTTAAACATTCTTCTGATTGTTCACATGACTAAAGGAAGGTTTAGGAATGTAACTGTGAAGTGTTTTGAGTAACTTTGTCAAGTTTTATACAAATTGAATTAACTCAAGGGTCTTAAATGCAAACGATTTATTTAGTAAATGCATTCAAAAGTATTGTTATACAGCATTGTTGTGATGTTTGAGTGCATTGGCAGTGCAAGGATGCCTGTTATTTTTTGTTTTAATTGAGTAGTTGAGCATATCTGTTGCATTAACAATTCAATCGCCATTTCAAGTGCTTTGCGCACACGCTTAATGAGTGACACGAGGCAATCAGGGTGAAGTGGTGTATGTAAAATGGCGTTGGATTTTAGTTTATACATTCTGTGTGTTTAAGTGACACATTTGTCATCTTTCTAGTAATGAGTGACATTTATGTGAATCTTTATTGATTTATTTTGTACACACTCTTCTTTCCACATAATATGTAAATTATATATTGCCTTTATGTGAAACGGGCTATGGAATACAGGTGTGTATGTATTCATATATCTTATGGTGTACACATAAGTTAATGTGCAGATGAGGTTATTTGTGTATGTAACTACAGAAGTGTTTACAGTTACTAAAGTTTTATGATCTCAGAAGTAAACTGACGCACCAAAGGAACGACACTCATTTTGTCTGTCTCTTTATTTATTCACAGTGTTTTCACAGATACACAGTACTTCACTGTCTGTGTGTCCTTTGCTGCCAGCCCAGATATCCCCTAGGTCTGAGGCCGGTAACACGTGCAGCTGCCAAGATGCCACTTGCCACCAGTTTGGCCATATTTCAGAGCTGCAACATCACTGGAGTGCCCAAAAGCACAAGGTGTGCAATCCTCAGAGACATGGCCAAGGTAAGAAAGGCAGAAAGTCGACCACCACTGAACAAGACACACAAGCTGAAACGTCAAGACTGGGCCAAGAAATATCTCAAGACTGATTTTTCTAAGGTTTTATGGACTGATGAAATGAGAGTGAGTCTTGATGGGCCAGATGGATGGGCCCGTGGCTGGATTGGTAAAGGGCAGAGAGCTCCAGTCCGACTCAGACGCCAGCAAGGTGGAGGTGGAGTACTGGTTTGGGCTGGTATCATCAAAGATGAGCTTGTGGGGCCTTTTCGGGTTGAGGATGGAGTCAAGCTCAACTCCCAGTCCTACTGCCAGTTTCTGGAAGACACCTTCTTCAAGCAGTGGTACAGGAAGAAGTCTGCATCCTTCAAGAAAAACATGATTTTCATGCAGGACAATGCTCCATCACACGCGTCCAAGTACTCCACAGCGTGGCTGGCAAGAAAGGGTATAAAAGAAGAAAATCTAATGATATGGCCTCCTTGTTCACCTGATCTGAACCCCATTGAGAACCTGTGGTCCATCATCAAATGTGCGATTTACAAGGAGGGAAAACAGTACACCTCTCTGAACAGTGTCTGGGAGGCTGTGGTTGCTGCTGCACGCAATGTTGATGGTGAACAGATCAAAACACTGACAGAATCCATGGATGGCAGGCTTTTGAGTGTCCTTGCAAAGAAAGGTGGCTATATTGGTCACTGATTTGTTTTTGTTTGGTTTTTGAATGTCAGAAATGTATATTTGTGAATGTTGAGATGTTATATTGGTTTCACTGGTAAAAATAAATAATTGAAATGGGTATAAATTAGTTTTTTGTTAAGTTGCCTAATAATTATGCACAGTAATAGTCACCTGCACACACAGATATCCCCCTAAAATAGCTAAAACTAAAAACCACTTCCAAAAATATTCAGCTTTGATATTAATGAGTTTTTTGTGTTCATTGACAACATGGTTGTTGTTTAATTATTAATGTTGTAAAATTAATCCTCAAAAATACAACTTGCCTAATAATTCTGCACTCCCTGTATAATTTATATTAAAGTTAAATTAAAGGCCAATTCAACTGAACATGTCTTAAAGAAATGGCTCATTCATTTAAATATTTAGGGCCAGATTTACTAAACAGGACAAATTAGCATGAGAACACAATGCACTGATGAAAGTGTAAAGTTCTGAGAAATACTAGTACATTGACGAACAATAGTAAATCACATCATAAAGTTTTGTTATGCCAAACGAGGGTTGTGCTGGAGCAAAAGTAAATCTGTCAGTAAATCTGGCCCTTGGACTTTGTTTATGTAGTGAAGTCATACCTGTGAAACTTCAGCTCTTGGGACTATATAGAGCCTGCTCTTTCCAATTGCTTTTTTTAGGTCTTTCACACTATTTGCATGCACTTTTTCTATCTTTCGTCCTTTTCCTGCAAGTTTGGTTAACAATAAGCAAAATTATAGAAAAAATTTAAATAGCTAAATAAAATAAAATAGTTCTAAATACTTGTTTTTATGATCTGTCCTGACAGCAATTTCTTTGTATGAATTAAAAGGATAAGCTAATGTTTTGAGCAACCTCCATTACAAAATGGTTTTGAAATTTATTTTGGAATTACAATTCAAATAGCACTGTTACATCTGAAATCTTCATATAAGTATATATTTACCCAATCCCATGTTCGCAAACCGTTCAAACTCTGTTGTAGATGGTAAAATCTCAATATCTGGGCCAGAGAGGAGGAAAAGGTGTGTTTGCCAGACAGAATTTTCTTGCCTTCCCGGTGGTCCTGGCATACACAAAAAATACACAGTTAAATAATATCTTAAGCATTGGTAAATCACTGTTAATTATGCAAATGGTTACATAGCACAGCCCGACTCACTGTGAAGTCGTTGGACCTGACGCCGGAAAAGACGTCTAGTTGAAGTAAGGAGGTTGTTATTAGTGTTAGCTGAGAGCTGTTGTCTGGCTCTTGAGATGCTGTTAAAAACTCTGTCAAAGATCGCTGACGGCATCTCTTGATCTGATGACATTATAAGCTGAGAGAAAGCTGAGAAAAACATTGCATTTGGTAGAAAAAAAATGTAAACAGAAAATTAAAAAAATACATAATAAATTGTAAGACAGAAAACAACGTGATAATGAACCAAATAAAAATGAAATAAAATTAAATATTACAAATATTTGTGTGGATGAGCATGTACAGAACTGTCTAAAGCTAAAGCCGTGTTAAAATTATTCAAATAATTGTTTTTCTAAATATATACTGGTTTAAAGTGAATTAAATGACTGCAGGTTAGTCTCCTTGGAGTGGGATGTCATAAATACAGTCAATGATTCCTCTTGTTCCTAAATCATACTATATTATTGGCCACAAATGGCATGTACTTGAGCCTTTCAGTACTTTTATTAGGCTACTAAGTACTGTTTGGTTCAAAGGATCTTGTCATTTATACACATTGTTCTAAAAAACATTTTGAATTTGAATAAACAACTAATAGAATGTGCAACTGGCTTAAAACATTTAGAAAAAAAAAGGACACACGGTAAACATACAGAAATATTGCCTAAAATATCCAGATTTAGTTTTTCTGTTTTCATACTTGCTTCTGTCTTGAAGCTAGGTTTGCACAGACCGATCGGCATATGACATTAAAGTAAGCAACAGGAAAACAAAACCTGGATATTTTAGACGTAGAAATCCTGGCTAGGGTGCGTCCGGGGAAAAAACGGCACGTATGGACACTCTACAGAACAAATGGCATATACTGGACATTGCAACGTGGAATTCTTCACTGCCAGACTACACCTTGTTCGCAGTAATGCCACATTTTTACGATTAGAGAAAATTAGGCATATACATTACCAGCATCGAACATGATGATGCATGGAGCCAAACAAGATAGCTATTTTAACAAAAGCATTGGTCTAAACGCTACATAAAATACTCGTTTACATTCCTACACGAACTCTGAAGACATTTCCACTGACATACATGGAGTAAATCCGACTATATGTAAACAGCAATAGGCCTATGTAAAAATGTGGACAAACATGTAAAATCTAAAAAAATAGCCTACACCAGATAACTTCTGACTGATATATCACTTTGATATTACAATTTATCAACATTACGACAAAATATTCCCTTAGAAAACGGTTCATTGACAACGCAAAACAAGCCCGTGATTTGCAAATAATGCAGTTACTATAACAGTGTTAAAAACAACTAACAACTAAGTTAATAAATAACTTTTACAGTAATTGTATTACCTGACAACCAGGTCAGGCCGTTCTGAGATTTTTGGCGCGTTCCTCAAAGACAACGTGATTAGAAAAGGCGGGTCTTAGCAAAGGGGTGGTTTGAGTACAAAATTAAGATATCTATAAAATAATTTCGACTAGTCAGAATGTTCATTCAAGATATCTACACTGAAATTCTTCCTAGTCTCAAAGCTGAATGCAGATATCTCCAAAGAAAGATCCTCCTAGTCAAAAAGCAGACTGAGATATCTATATTTAAGTTGAAGATATCTTTAAATGAGTTTTGACTGGGACGAATTCCAATTCAAGATATCTCTAATTAAATTATGCCTAGTCAAAAATCCAGTTCAAGATATCTACAACTGTATTTGACTAGTAATAAATTACTTAAAGATATCTGCATATGTATTTTTGGATATCTTAAAAAACGACAAATTAAATATATCTCCAATTTGATTATGACTAGACAAAACCCTGTTAGAGATATCTTGAACTGGATTTTTGACTAGGCAAAACTTAATTAGAGATATCTTGAATTTAATTGCCGCTAGTGAAAATATAATTTGAGATATCTCTAATTAGAAATCCAGTGGAAATGTATTTTTTACAGATATGTTTAATTCCAATTTCTACTAGTCAAAACTCATTTGTAGATATCTGAAAATATTTTCCAATTGAAGTCAATGGAAGAATATGACTAGTCATAAAAGCATTGTAGATATCTGTCATGTATATTACGACTAGTCAAATTAACATTGTAGATATCTTAATTGCAATTACGACGAGTCAAAATTGCAGAAGAGATATCTGGAATTGGAATTATGACTAGTCAAAACTGATTTATGACTAGTACGGGAAGGAGTATTTAATGCTAAAACGGCTTGCCATACAGCTACGGACTCTGGGGTTCAAACCTTCCAAGTATGACACGCAAAGCGAAACGCGCACGTGATTGGACAGAAAGTGAGGCTTCATTTGTCATCGATCACGTGACTCTGGGAAACCAATACACACCCCGATACGGAGCTTCACTAGAAATTGTCGCGCATCCAAGCTTCAGTGTGATACGTAACATCACTACCAGATTCTTCTTCTGTCTATAAGAAAGAAGAATGGAGTCGAATTAGGACCAAATAGCTACACTTTGGCGCGCCTCTGATGTCGATAGTGATGGGCAGACCGAGGCTTCGTGAAGCAATGAAGCAGTTGAAGCAAATGTTCCATATTGTTTCGAAGCTTCGAATCAATCTGACACCCGTCTCTACGGCGCCATCTAGTGGTCACTTGCATGCATTGCCTTGACAATGATCCATGTAAAAAAAAATATTTTTTAACATCTGTCTGACAACTACATGGTCTTGGTTTTGTAACCTGTAGCCTCGTCATTGTAAAGAACTATATGTTTTGTTTTTTTGTTATACAAAATGAACATTAATAAAATAAATAAAGCCACAATGTGTCACATTTGTTACAAAACTTCTTTATTCAAAAATATGAATTGCTCTGCTGTTGAAGGACTCAGCCGACTTCTTTTTTTACATATAATTTCTCCAGCCTTTGAAAAAATCCTCTCACAAGGGACACTTGTTGCTGGCATGCACAAATATTTTTTTGCAAGTTCACACAAATGAGGGAAAATTACTGCTCTCTCTTTCCAATAAATTAATGGATCATGCGTTCTGGGCAAAAACGCATCTTTCAGGTATTTTTTCACTTCTACAGTTGCATCAGCTGTAGTGCTGTGTGTCGTCTGGGTTTCACGGATACGACTATCAAACAGTTCTCATAAACTGTCCTGGGTTTCTGCTGGTGTTGTTGATGATGATGATGATGATGATGATGGTCCTGACGTTGACATTTGTGGCTCTGAATGAAAATTAAAACAACAATTAGTTTACAAAGCATAAACTGACAGCATATATGAAGTATAATGTTCATAATTATTCAGATGAACCATCTCCATAAAGTTAGATGAAGACTGAGACTGCTCACCAGGAGTTGCTGTGTTTGAACGCATCAATGAAGCGCACTCCAGTGTGAGGTTTTTTTCAGCTTCCTGGGCGTTGGTACAATTCCCAAAAGCCACATTTTTGAACCTTGGGTCCAGCAGTGTCAGTAGCAGGCCTAGGTACAGGGGGAATGTTACCATCCTCTGCACCCTCCAAAATGGCAGGATGAGTGCTCCTCAAATGGCGCATCATGGATGATGTATTGTTGCAGAAGGCTAGCTGCCTATCACAATACACACATCTCACTTAATTTGGTGCTTCCAAATGGAAATGCTCCCACACCACAGATGTACGGCATCTCTTAAGTGGAGCCTCCATTTTTATCTATTCTATTAATATATCTATCTATATATCACCTATGAATCTATATCTATATAATTCTATATATTTAACTTATGCTGTGCTATCTATCTGTCACTATCTAACTTAGTCTATATGAATGTGTCACTATATCTATCCTAACTATACGTCACTGTCTATACCTATCAGTCAATATATCATTTAAATCTAGCCTAAATATAACTAACCAAAGCGCACTATAAATCTCACTGCTATCACAAAATCACTGCTATCACAAAATCACTGCTATCACAAAATCACTGCTATCACAAAATCACTGCTATCACAAAATCACTGCTATCACAAAATCTCCTCTCACAAAAACCCACGAGGTGAAGATGGATTTACTTCACTTTTAAACTGTGGTGAAATAGGTTCATACAGATGTGTGACTGTGTGGTTTGTTCCCGCCCCCTTTTATCAACGCAGTTTCGGCAGGCGCCACCTGATGAAACACTTCGAAGCTTCATTTAGCCATAGTCACGTGACATTGGTGGGGGGTTTCAAAATGGCGGAGTGAGTGGTAGCACTTTTGCAGGCTCTGGTAGAAAGTTGCTTTTTAGTCCTTGAAATGTGATAAACTAGTGTGTCAACCCCTCTAGTAAACAGTTATTTAACGTTGTGTTAAAATCTAGTGACAAAACTAAGTCATCACATAATTCTGAGGGCTTTTTCCTTGTTTTTTGGAATCATGTCTGATCACAACTACAATTTGAATGCGCTCCATGAGGCATGTGACGAAGTTGACGTTGAGGAAGAAATGGAAGCGGAGAGTCATTCATTTAAAGAAGACAAAATTAACAAGGATCATACGCCAGTGAAACAGCCGAATCCAAAGAAACAGAGGCACCGAAGAGAAATGGAGGACGCGAATACTGGCGCTGCAATTCTACATGCAGTACAGGCTCTGACCAGAAAAATGGATGAGCAGACGGAACTTTTGAAAAGCTTCGACAGACGTATTGAAGCTAACACCGCCGCTACAAAAGAAAACCGTGAAGAAATCTGCGTGCTTCAGAAAAAAATAGGAGGGCTTCAGAGAGAAAACAGCCTGCTAAAAGAAACTTGTGCAGAGCAAGCCCGCTACAAAAGAAGGTGGAATCTGAGGATGATTGGTCTTCCTGAAAAGGATGGAGAAGACACGAGAGAAGTTGTCATCGGGATACTGACAAGAGTTGTTCCAATGTCTGTGGAGCGGCTGCGAGACACAGTAGACACTGTTCACCGGCTGGGAAGGAAAGGCGACGCTGCTACCTCAAATAACACACCGAGAGCAATCATCATTCAGTTCGGGATGAGAACGGTGAGGGATGATGTTTGGAAGAAGTCGAAGGATGCGAGAGTGTGTAGAGACATGCACATTCGTTTCAAAGAAGACTTCTCGAAAGAAGACCGGGAGGCGCGTGCAAAGCTTTGGCCACTGGTCCAAGAAGCCAGAAAGACCGGTAAAAGGGCATTCTTAAAGGAAGGATACGCACTGATCGATAATCGGAGAGTGGACCCAAATTGAACACTCGTTCTGCTATCACTTGAATGGCTGTCGGAAATCCAGCCTGCACTTACGTTTGACTGAGAGATTTTATTTTTATTGTTTGGTTGACTTAAACGCTCCGATATGTAAGTATTAACATACGCACCTTTGTTTTTTAAATGTCACCGAACATCCGAGGTTAAATATGTTACGATAGGAGCATTCGTTGATAACTACAATTTACAACGACTACAACGACAGCATAGGGCGGACACTGAATGTTTTTTATTGTTTTTGTTGTTGTTGCTGTTTACCTGTTTAAATATTATTAAAGCTGGTCATGTATGTGTGTATGTGTGTGTATGTACATGTGTGTATATGTATATATATATATATGTATATATATGTGTATGTATGTATGTGTGTATGTATGTATATATATGTATGTGTATGTGTATGTGCATGTGTATATATATGTATATATGTTTTGTCTGGTATGGTAGTCTATTAGCCTTTTGGCTAAAAAAGTAGCCTACAACAAAGGCGAAGTTGATTCTTGAGATAGTTACTGTTCGGTTAAATAATCTTCCTTTTCTTCCTCGATTTTTTATGTTTTAGAGGGTTAGTGACACTAAATATGTTGATTTAGGACTAATTACTCATTCCTGCGCATCGTTACACTCTTTTGTGCATTGTTTATAGATTATATACTATCTAAATGTTGTCATTTATTTCGTTAAATACTAGGGGGTTGAGAGATAATGTAAAACGTAAGGCTATTTTTCTTTTTTGTAAGGAGCAAAGAGCTAATTGTGTTTTTTTGCAAGAAACCCATTCAGCTGAGGCTGACACAAAATTTTGGAAATTGCAATGGGGAGACTCTATCTTTTTCAGTCATGGAACGTCACACTCAGCAGGAGTTATGATCTTATTAAATAGATTTCCTGGGAAAATTATTGACCATAAGAGTGACTCTACCGGCTATTGGTTAATGGTTGCAATAGAATTGAATGGCATAAACTACATTGCATTATGCGTGTATGGGTATAATAACAAAGCACAGAACAATAATCTCTTCTCATTCTTAAATAAGTGCTTAGAAGAATGGAAAATACTTTTTTCAACGAATAGAGTAATAATTGGGGGAGATTTTAATCTGGCCCCTGATCTTTGGCTAGACCGCCTACCATCAAAGAGACACTGCCACACGTTTGATGGAACAATAGTTGAATTGATCACAAAGGCCAATCTAATAGATTATTGGAGAATGAAAAACCCAACCAGAAAAAAATTTACTTGGTTTAACCCATCTAAAAATGGCCAGTGCTCAAGATTGGATTATTGGTTAATCTCAGACAATATAGTGAATGAGGTAAACAGATGTGAAATCTCAGCATCACCCCTGACTGATCATTGTGTAATATATTTGACTCTTTCACCGGGTGGAAGAGAGAATAACATAAACTCCATATGGAAATTTAACAATACCCTTTTGGAAGATATTAAATTTTGTAATGCAGTTAAACAATTGGTTAAAGAAGTAAATGAATTGGAAATGTGTTTTATGAGTAAATGGGAATGGTTCAAATTCAAAGCTAAACAGATAGCTATTGAGACAAGTAAACAAGCATTAAGACTTAAAAAGACAAGACAAAGAGACATCATTAGTCATATCAATACATTGTGCAGTAAAGGTGATTTGACAGTGGAAGAGCAGACTGAATTAAACAATTTACAGTCCCATCTTGATAATATATATCTGGAAAAGGCCAAGGGTGCATTTATTCGTTCAAGGGCTCGCTGGATTGAAGAAGGGGAAAAAAACTCTTCCTATTTTTTTAGTCTGGAAAAACAAAGACAGTCAAAGAAAAAAATTCAGAAATTAAAAATCAATGATATTATTGATGAAAGTCAAGAAGTAGTAAATGAAAAAAATCAAAGATTTCTACTGTAATTTGTATAAATCACTTTTTTCTAAAGAAGATTGTTGCTTCTTCTTAAATAAGATTCAAGGATTTAAAAAGACAATGGATGATAACTTTAAACAACTTATGGAAGATGAGCTAAGAATTGAGGAGCTAGACTTGGCAGTTCGACAGATGTCTAAGGGGAAATCACCTGGAATAGACGGGATAACTGTGGAGTTTTTATCCTTCTTTTGGAGTGATATCAGAGAAATGCTCTATAATGCCTATTTAGATTGTATATCAAAAGGTAATCTTTCTCCTACTATGAAACATGGTATTATCACTCTAATTCCCAAACCTAATAAAGATAAATTTCTGTTAGATAATTGGAGACCAATTACTTTGCTTTGTAACGATTATAAATTACTGGCACATGTTTATGCTAATCGTCTGAATGAGGGATTATCATATATTATTGATGAGTGTCAATCAGCTTTCATGAGGGGTAGAAATATACATAATCATATCAGACTATTACTAGACATGCTTGACTATCGAGATATTATTGATACTGATGCCTTTATTCTATTTCTCGATTTTTACAAGGCATTTGACACTGTTGAACATGGCTTTTTATTTGAAGTATTAGATTTTTTAGGTTTTGGGAATCATTTTTGTAAAATAATTAAGATGTTTTATACTGACATATATAGTTCTGTGTCCCTGAATCCTGGTATAACTCCTAGGTTTGAGGTGCACCGTGGGATAAGACAAGGGTGCCCGATTTCTCCCAAACTGTTTATTCTAGCCACTCAATTACTTATCATCCTCATTAATCATAACCCCGATTTGCATGGAATCTCAATGTTCGATAAGGAATTCAGAATTAGTCAATTTGCAGACGACACCGTAATGCTTTTAAGGAATAAATTAATGATTGATGTTGCCCTTGATTCAGTTTCAATCTTCTCTAAAGCTTCAGGATTAACACTCAATATTAAAAAATGTGAGCTACTTCCCATTCACTCATCAACAGATTCCATCATATCTTCAATTGAGGTTAAATCTGAAGTGAAATATCTTGGAATACTTCTATCCAAAAATGCTATCAGAAGGGAAGATGTTAATTTTTCTAACCGATTAATTGATATGAAGAAATCCTTAAGTCGCTGGCTCTCCAGAGACCTCACTATCTTCGGTAGGGTTACTCTATCTAAAACAGAAGGTATTTCCAAAGTAATATATCCATGTCACTCCCTGTATGTTTCTTCCGGTAATATTAAGAAAGCCAACTCAATTATTTTTCAATTCCTGTGGAAAAACAAAACCCATTATATTAGGAAATCACAGCTTGTTAAAGAGTATGATATGGGGGGTATCAAAGCCTTGGATTTTGAATCAATGTTTGGGACCTTTAAGATTAAATGGTTGAAAACATATCTATCACAGCCGGATGCAATGTGGTTTCACATTCCTAGACATATATTTAAAAAGGTAGGAGGGCTTGATTTTCTTTTGCAATGTGATTTTGAGGTGACCAAAATTCCTGTTAAATTATCAAAATTCCACAAACAAATTCTTCAATACTGGAAGATGATCTTCACCCATAATTTTTCTCCACATGAATCCACCTTATGGAATAATAGGGTCATTATGATTAATAGGAAATCATTGTTTAGGTATGATTGGTATGATAAGGGCATTGTGTTTGTGAATGATGTTATAGATGAAAATGGTAACTTTTTGGGACATGAAGCCTTCTTAGACAAATATAACATAAACTGTACTTATAGAGAATACAATAAGATCTGTAAAGCAATACCTGTCCCATTATTACAGTTAATTCGAAACACATTGTTGTATGCAATAAGAAGACCCTTACCAACTTTACCAAATTTAGTTATTAACAATTGTATCTTAGTTGACAATAAATGTAATAATAAATATATTAATAATGTTTTGAAATCTAGGTTATTTTTCGATTATGACAGAGGATTGTGTGTACAGGTTCCGAATATGGGTGCATTGTCCATAGGAAAATCACATTTTAAATTTATTAAATGGCCCATTTCGCCAAAAGTCAAAGAGACTCACTTTAAAATAATTTATAAAACATATCCGGTTGCGGACTTTCTCAGAAAAAGATTTAAATTTGATGTAGACCCTTGTGCATTTTGCCAGATGACTGATGAGACTTTGGAACACATGTTCTTTTTTTGCCCCATGTCCAATAGCTTTTGGTCCGAACTACACAATTGGATATCACTTAAGATTGATAATATCCCTACTCTCACCTTGACACACATCCTCTTTTACATGGATAATTTAGATTCGTCAGTATCAGATTTAGTCAATATGATTATTCTTATGGGTAAATATCATATTCATTGTAGTAAGTGGAGATGTTCTAAGCCTTCTTTTGTTTGGTTTATAAATGATTTTAAATTATATTTTACCTCACTGAAAAAGATGAAATCAACTAAAATTGCCATAAAAATGTGTAGTGACATATCTAGGAAACTATTGTTTTGAATAATCTCCCTTTGTGTGTGCCGCTTCAAATGTTAACGTTAGTATATTTAGCCTTTTGCCATTGATTTGTGTTTTTAATTAGCCCCTTTTGTTTTGTTTTTGTTTTGTGGTTGTTTTCTGTTTAGTTATTAACTTTTGTATTTTGACAACATTTGTAATTACATGTATGTGTATATTCTCTTTCCCCTACGAGAGTTTTGTATTTTGCTGTTTTTTGTCAATAAAAAAAAAAAAAAAAAAAAAAAAAAAAACGTGACATTGGTGTTTCGAATCACAGTTCGGAGCAGTGTTTCGAAACATCAGGCTTGTTTGAGATGAGCAAAATCTGCGCAGAACCGATCACCGGTGATCAGCGCGAGATGCATGCCGGTTAGAAAAGTGTCCGAGGGCGGTCCGCCTTGCTCTGATGTCATGCCGACGTATGTCAAAAAACTCTCGCGAGCGAAAGGCGGATGTGTCGGATTCTGCAGTCGAGCGCAGTTGCTCTCCACCGACTGCGCGGAGCAAAAGCATGATGGGAAACGACTTGCTGACGACACAGCTTAATGCTTATTGGTTTAAACAACCGTGATGTATGGTTCTTTTTTAAAATGTTTGATTTTAAAACTCTGATATCATATGGGGTTATTCCCAAACTCTCCAACAAAGGCGATCTCTCTGTGGGTTATGTGATTGTTGTCATATTTATAAAATATATATATATATATATATATATATATATATATATATATATATATATATATATATATATATATATAAACGTGTATGTAGGCCTAATTAAAGTAAAAATGATTGATAAACACGTCTTTCGAATGGAAATAAATAACAAAAACTTCTTGTTCATAATATTTATTTTCATATAAAAGTAACATAAGTTAAATTACATCCAGTTTATCAGCAACAAAGCGCACGAGTGTGAATCCCGCGATATCCGCCTTTGATCTCGCAGGTGTCTGATCCACTACGAGAAGAGAGAACTGTCCGGCTTGCCGAGAAGCACCTGGCTGCAGCCTGCAGATTGGGCGGGGTTGCACCTGGGGGGCGGGGTTGCACGTGTCACCCCGCCCATAACGCTTCTCATTGGTTAGTGGCAAAGTATGACGTCGGTCGAGGCGGGGTCGCACTTGGGGCGGGACTGCACGACTCGTCCCGCCCGCAACTCTTCTCATTGGTTAGTGACGTCAGACTTGACGCTGATCCCAAAACAGGAAATGTGGTAGAAAGCAATGCTTACAGTTTCTTATGAAGTGCGTGCTATCATGTAGAAAACAAAACTGTGAATCCGTTAATTACTTATACCTGATGATAATATATATTATCAAACACATTGTAAGTTTGTTAACATTTGGATAACGTTATTTTTGTTCATGTATATTGTTTATTTACAACTTATTTGTAAGTTATTTCTGTTTTATTACCATTTCATATTGTAAGTGCTTTGGTTGCACATTAATTATTAACATTTAAATAAAAGTGTAATATTCTCAGCAAGAGTGTCAAGTCTTAAAATGGCATTAATAATAATAGATTATGGATTTACTTGATAATGAAAAGGGTTATGGTAAAATGAATAACAAGCCAAGACAAGTAGTTAATTATTTAGGTATGAAACAGTTTAATTAGTTTTGATAAAGACAAACATACACCTCTCTTTTTGTACATATCTCTCGGTGTCTTTCTATACATCCTTCACACACTTACCTCTTTTAAATCACCTTTAATCATTCATTCATCCTTCCTTTCTTCACACACTTACCTCTTTTAAATCACCTTTAATCATTCATTCATCCTTCCTTTCTTCACACACTTACCTCTTTTAAATCACCTTTAATCATTCATTCATCCTTCCTTTCTTCACACACTTTCCTCTTTTAAATCACCTTTAATCATTCATTCATCCTTCCTTTCTTCACACACTTTCCTCTTTTAAATCACCTTTAATCATTCATTCATCCTTCCTTTCTTCACACACTTTCCTCTTTTAAATCACCTTTAATCATTCATTCATCCTTCCTTCACACACTTCCCCTGACACTCTACCACTGACACATGAAACAGCAGTCTGGGTCCTCTATGCTGTCGTAGAATCCTCTAAGGCAACCACGCTTCCCGTTTCCATAAAAACCTGAGCAGGTTTTGAAAAAAGTTCCACATGTTCTGCACTCTTTAATTTCAAAAGGCACCCGCAATTCAGCCTTTGATGTTTCACTCCATTTCCCCCAGTCCACAACACCTGTAGCCAAAAACACACACAAAAGAGAAATCTTTCATAATGCACGTCAAAGATTATGTTAGCCTTGGCACTGCTTTAGGAAATGCAAGAAGCATGATTACCTAAAGCCACTCTTATACCCATTAGGCCTTATGCATACTTTATTGCACACATTTAACAAACTTACTGTCAAGCCATGCATAGTGCGCCTTCTGTCTGAACAGGGCCTTGTTTACAATTGCTCTAAAGCAACTGCAAGTAAGAGACAGATTCATGCAGGCAGCATCTCCATCCTCTAGCACTACTTCTAGAAGTATCATCTCCAAGACATTCCAGGGTAGCTGGAAAGTATTTTTAAAAGGATTAATCCTTTATTTGCTTGAATGGAATACGACAGGATTTCAGCACTTAAGAAAAAAAAGGAACCTTACATTCAAAAGTTGCAAGTCAGGAGTCATGTTTGCCTTTTGTGCCTAAAAGGATAGCAAAACAAAAATAAGTCAGTCTATATATGGTAAGAGATTAAAAAAATCTTATGAAATGTCTCGTACATTTTTTTCAATATGCCTCATTTGTCTCTTTCTTGCCCGTCTTTCTTATGGTATGTGGTAACAGGTATGTGTTAAGCACAAGGTTTGTACCTTTCTACCAATATATACCAATTATTTTCCATTACTTTCCATTTAATTTTTAAAAATAAGATTAATAAAAATCAATGTTCAAATGACAAAAGCACCTCATCTTAACTAATTAATGACTAATAATTTTTTTGCAGTAAGATGTATTGAATGAACCGTAAGTATTGTAGTTTAACCAATACTATCAGATAAACATTCTATTATATACACATATTTGAAATGTATGAGACTTCCTAAAACTTTTCCAGCCCTGGAAATAGCCATTTTAGAATTCTATGACTTTTCCAGGTTTTTCTTGGCCGTACAAACCCTGAATGAGAAAAACTAATTGGAGCTTCAATAGTTTGTATAATGTGTAGAGACAAAAAAACAAACCTCAAGGGGAAATTCTCCAAAAGCAACAAACACCACCACCTCCTGATGCAAGGCACGTCAGCCTAAGATAAAAAAAAAGAAATACTCAAATAACTTTTAATAATATTGGGGTTTGCCATTGCATATTTCACTTACCTCTGTAAAATCAAAGGGACCTCCTGTCACAAAGCTCAGTGAATACTGAAATGGTAAAAACATTACAAATACATTTGCTTAGATACATGTACTGGATAAACATCTAGCAAACGCCAGATCAGCATTATTAACTTACCATCAGGACAAAAACAGCACAGCTGTTGCTCAGATGTTGTCGTGGAAGGCCCTGTTGATGTTGACATGCACAGAGTCAAATTACCTTGACAAAAAGTTAAACCATTTACAATGCTTTTACAATTACATATTGATATGAATATTGGTACCGTAATATCATTGACACAGTATTCATGCCAATGCCCAGGAGACAAGATTTGTGCAATGTTTCTGTGATGACAAAACACAGACCATAACTTTAAAAACAGTTGCAAAAAACAGTTAATAGTGGCCATAGTTTTATTAAAATGTGGTTAGGAACGACCACAATCACAATCTTATCAAAATTATGTTTGGAACGACCACACGCGTATCAAAATGTGGTTTGGAACGACCACAATTTTATCAAAATGTGGTTTGGAACGACCACAATCTCTGAACTCTGAACAGTGCACTATAAAACCTGTAGATGAGCATGTATTCTTCCTGACTGAATGTTTTGCCATGTAGAGGGTCAAGGAAAAAAATGTCATGCTCCCTTGGCTTCATAATCTGTTGATAAGTCACAATATATACACACACCGAAAGACAACAACGGCAATTTATCGACAATATTATGCTGACATAAGTTATCCCAGATAAAGACTACAGATTAAGAATGACTTACACAAACCATCCAATGTCCTGGTATCCATGTTGGGAAGATAAACCAGTCAATGTTTTCATCCAGCTTGAAAACAAATAATATTGGTCAATCTAAAAAATTTGGAAACTGTGTGACTAGGTTTCATATTAAACTTATATACATACCGGCAGGTGCATAAGTTGCTCTTCAAGTGTGCTGTCTGGCCATGTTGAAATCACATATGAATTAGCCGAAAATACATTCACATTCTGTATGGAAACAAAGATTATACTTGGGATATTTGCACAATAAGGTTTACCTGAGCCTTAAAATTAAGCATTCTATTACAAATTCAAACGCAATGAAATCAGAAGCATGCAGAGTGTATTATTGACTGGTTTGTCACCATATTTTACTTGATCTAAAGTGACAAGCAAAAGTCTGTAAACTCACCCTGATGCGGCACTGCCCGCTGAAAGTGGTTTTGAATGTGGTAATACATCAGCTGTGGCATGCTGGTGTACTGGCAGAACGGGCACTTGCTAGTGCAGTCTTTTAAACACCGCTCACACTCCTCCTTGCTTAACACAGTTTTGTGCATTTTTGCACAAGGGGGAATGGCTCTTAAAAGAGCCTTTGAGTTATAAAATGAACAATGACAAAAAGAGGAGAGAAATGGAGGTGTAAGGATTAAGAAGAGTAAGGATTGGAGAATAATCAACAGAGCAAAACAAAGAATACAGATAACAGGGTACACAGGGAATGTAAATGGGGGTGACAGTGCCAAGGATCTGCAAACAGAAGGAAAGAGATCATCAGTATTACCATAAAATGCTTCATTATTTTATATGGGGTGTCCAAAGTCGGACTTAGAGGGTCACTGTACTGCAGAGTTTAGCTCCAACTTGCCTCAACACACCTGTCTGGTTTTCCGTTCATTTTAATATAATTAATTAATTAATTAATAATAATATAGATATTTAACATTTAGGCTTATCATTGTATTCATGGGAAAAAAAGTCCTACAATATAATTTTGTATACTTTTAATATGAACTTGTCCAATATCTATCCTCCTGGTGTAGTTTTACCACTGCATTTCTTTTTACGGGGCTTATTTTAGAACACACGCATATATAAACGCATATACACATATATAAACGTTATACGCGTAACGTTAGGCCTAACAATGCTTTTGAGAAACGCAACCCTGGTAATTATTCGTGTGATATGGTTGAGTGAGTAAAGTTACACAATCTTCTTTTTTCACATTTCCTTTTAACAACACCCCACACGCCACTTTAAAATTAAAAATTGTAAACAAACTGCGTAGCTCGCCTGTACTCACCATACAGCGATAAACAGCGGAAATGAGATCCTAGAATGACGTCATTACTTAACGCCACTAACCAATAAAAAAGTCGTGGGTGGGACGAGTTATGCAGTCCCGCCCAAGAAGCGACCCCGCCTCGACCGACGTCATTATTTACCACTAACCAATGAGAAGCGTTATGGGCGGGGTGACACGTGCAACCCCGCCCCCCAGGTGCAACCCCGCCCAATCTGCAGGCTGCAGCCAGGTGTACTTGGGCTTGCCTGCACTTTTTTCACTCCTCCCCTCACTGCAGCCGCCTAGTCTCGGCTGAACTGCAGGCGAGGCGAGGCGCATCTCAAACAAGCCTATCTGCGCTTCGGGATCTCGGCAACGCCCCGAAACGTCTGTTTCGCGTCAGCCATCCCTAGATGTCGATATGATTAACCCGATCGCGTGTATTTCCTTTATATTCGCAGTGATGGTCTTGCTTCTATTTCTCTCTCGTCTCAGTGATGCTCTGAAAGGTAAGAACAGCGTTCATACACGTGCACACACACCTATAAACACTCGCACATACATATACACTCACTGCACCCTTCCATCGTAACTCTTGAATGAACTGTTGTCTCTCCCTTTCATTGCAGCACATTCTAATGCAGCACTGTTTATAATTCTCCGCAATTATCACAGTTTCCCGTTTCATGCTTCCCTATTTTATAAAGACTATAATTTAATGCAGTGTGACCAATTCTTAACCTTGTAATAATGATATATTTTTTACTATTTCCAACCCATTCCTGAATTTGATAAAGATGTCTTCCTTTAGAGTCACTATTCCATATCTTTTGCCATCTTTTACTAATTTCAATTGCTATTAATCTGTTGATTTCTGATTTACTTAGAGATACATTAATTTCTATTTGTGGATGGTTTAATGCAGGGGTCTCCAAACTCGGTCCTGGAGGGCCACTGTCCTGCAGAGTTTAGTTCCAACCCCAAACAAACACACCTGAACCAGCTAATCAGTGTCTAACTAGGGCATTGTAATGCCGCGTTCCAGGCAACCCGTAACTCGTGTTTTTCCAACCTTCTACCCGTGAAAGTGGACTGGAACGGCAGTCAAACCCGTGACTTCCCACCCGTGAACTCGTACTAGATCGATGTACTCCCAGTTACGAGTTCTGACGTCACAGAGCCCGCGAAGCAACAATGGCAGCCCCCATGGATGCGGTGTTTTTGGAAGTCGTACACGGTGAGAAATAGACTTTAGGACAATATAACGTTGGAATCAAATTAATAATAATATAATAATGATAAATAATACACACACGATTATGTATTACAATGTTATGTGTCTGAAACGATGTATATTGTGAAAGTATATCGCTAACGTTACATGGAAATGTTGGGCAAATCTAACGTGAGGTAAACCTGAACTTGACCATGCAAACGATAATGCTAATTAAAAAATAATAATGCAATGTACAATTTCTCTGCATAGCGAAATTACACATACAATGTTTAGCTAGCCAGCTCACATTGTGCCTGATCTCGTACTTTTATCATCAAAAATACAATCCATGTTCATCTGCTGTACTGAAATCAGCTTCCATTCGAACACCGTGTATCTAGATAAGGAGATGCAGGGGTTTCTAGATGTGGACAGAACCCAACCCCTCTTGGCTCCCTTATACCAGTCCCTCCAGGGGTTATACATTTTGGATGAAGGCCATACTGTAAGGGTACTTCTACATCTTCCACCTGGTAAGTTTTTTTCATTCATATCTAAAAGGGACAAAATCATCAACGTAATTTGATATGGGTGTATATAGTAACTATGAGAGGATCCCATTTTATTGTATTGTAAGCATAGGCGTATTTTTGCCAATTATCATAGTTAAAAGCTGTGCAGTTATATCCCATTGCATGCTGTTCTTGACATAGACAGTTACATTTCATTCTTGATTAAGGAGCGAACAATGGCAGCCAGCCATTTTTGGAGTCACAAAGCTTGTGTGTGGAGGGAGAGTCAGGCAGATCCCAGTCATGCCCCAGCAGTACTGGATCCCAGTCAGACCCAGGCCCCAGCAGTCTATCACAGTCAGGGCAGGAGACAGTATTCACTGTGGAGAGCACCCGGTTTCTCATCGAGCTGATGAGGCATGTAATAGTTAAGATAAGTTCATGCAGTGGAACCAGCTTGGTGTGATCACGGTTAGTGATCAACCATGTGTAGTGATCTTAAGTCAGAATCATTTCTATACACATGCTTGAATTCTGCTTATCTAACCATTATAGTGATCAATTTCACCTGTATGGATGTGCTCACTATACAAGGATTCCAATGCATCATAATCAAATTAAACATCTAGACTTGTTACTCGGTTTTCCTAAGAACAATGCATGTATTTACTTTTCTGGAAAGAGACAGTCTCATTCTTTGGTAGGACAGGAACTATAGAACTATATATAAAAAATAATGCATTCATGATGTAAGAAGTTTCCATCTGAAAGGCATAGTCCTTTTTTTTTTTTGGGTGGCTGAAATAATTAACTAAATGATAAACTCAAATTATTTATTTTAATCAGACATTCTAATTGTTTCAATGATTTTCCTCTCACAGGGAACACCTGGAGTCTGATGGCAATGAGCTCCCTCAGAGCCTCCTGGAGCTCAACACCAGAATCAAGAGGGGAAAGGGGGCAAAAAAAAAGTTGTGGGAGGAAATGGCCGGTACGCTGACTGCAAAATTTGGCCTGGTTTTCTCTCCAGCCAAAGTGGCCCGCAAATGGCAGACCCTTGTTGATGGCTACAAAGGTGTCAAGGACAATAATAATAGCACAGGGAGGGGGGTAGTTCGGTTCAAGTTTTTTGATCAGATGGATTCACTTTTAGGAGGACAGCATGACATTGAATTCCCAGTTGTGGGAGATAATGAGGGGGGCTTAAATGTCTGCAGGCCGGAGGTGCTGGGTGCAGGGGGGGGGGGGGGGGGGCAGGGACAGGGACAGCTATCAAGTGCAGTTGAGGTTTGTCCAGAGAATTGTGCAGGTACCAGCAGAGCAGGAGGTACACGGACACCAAACACACGTAGACTGAGGGGGACTAGGACACCAGCAAACCAACTTGTAGAGGTTATCCAGGATTCAGAACAGGCTAGCCAGAGGAGACACTGTGAAATACTTGAGGAATTGAGAGCTCAGCGTATCTCGTTTGAGAATTTAATGAGAGAGTATCTCAGTAAGCAATAAACTTCCATTTGTCTCTTCTGTGCCTGTTCGGATTGCCTAGAATACCCTCAAATACTTCACACATCCTCACATACACACCCTTCGTCTCTTCTTCCCCACACCCCTCCTCTCCTCCCAAAAGGCTATTGTTGTGTGACGGTATATTTAATGCATTCAACTGTATTTTTGGAGCATTGTTTCACGTGCTTTTGAAATTGTCATTAATAAATATAGTTTTGTCTTCATATATTTGCAGTTATTGTCTATTTTGCTGTTTGATAAATGCACAATGTCCCAAAATAATACTTGTATAATAACACCATGGATGATGCTTGGGGCTGTTAAGGCACATGGATGCCTTAACAGCCCCAAGCATTATCACTGGTCAAGTAGACATTACAACATTGCTGCGAGTTCAGTGATTACTCTTGAATCCACTGCTGCTAGAACAATGATTAACAGAGACACACTGCAACAATGTATACACTGTATTCTATAGATACAATTTGATAAATATCAAATACAGACTGAAGTTATCAACCTGGTACAACAAATAAATATTAAATATTTAATTCTAAGAACAATTGCCTTGAATGTGCAGCAAAAGGAAAAAAAAATAGTTTCCTTAAAGTAGATCTAGTTTTGAAAATTAACTCTTCAAATGTTTTCATCCTCATGATGAGGGCACCCAGCGGGATGGTCCTCGCACATGTCTGTAGGTCCAGTGCAGAGGTTGTGGAGCATGCAGGCTGACATGATCAGCATGATCACCACATCCAGCCTGGTGTTTTGCAGATCTCTTATTCTCCTCCACTTGCATTTGACCCTGTTAAAGGATGACAGTACACAAAGTCAGCTCACACACCAGGAAACGGGAGATAGGCTCTGCCCTATAGGCAGTTACTTACCTGCCAAAAGCTTGTTCCACCACAACACGTCCTTTGCAGATCTGCGTGTTCCTCAGCTGGTCCTGGATGGTCAGGGCACCATTGTCCCGCATTGGCGTGATGATAAATGGGTATTCGCGACTGATGTAGGCGCTGTCGCCGAGTAGCATGTACCTTAAGATGAGAGGACAGATTCTCAGGGTAGGAAATTTACATTTGAGCAGCTAGGACATTTGAAGAAAGTGGGCTTCTGGGTGTATTGTGAGCAGTTTTGACAGAAAGGTTTGTAAACTGACATCAATTTCAGGACAAATTAGAATCTTTCTGTCAAGACTGCAGCTGTGCACAGATCCTATACAGGAGGTAGTGCACATGACATACTTGGATAACAAAATCTGTTTATTCTAAAAGACTGACATCGGTAGAAGATGAGGAGGACGGACCAATGCAATTGTGGGTTTAAGCTAAATGCTCTCATCCAGCATATACAGGGGGTACTGAAAATAACATACTTGTATACACATAGCATCAATCTTTTCCAAGATGCTACAAAATACTCACCTCCCCATTTTTTCTGCCCATCTTGCGAAGAAGGTGGATTTCTTGAGGATCCTGGAGTCATGTACCCGGCCTGAATATCATAAGTGGTTTATTGCTGTGTATGCTATGCCTCGAAGGAATGTGCTTGTGGTATATTGGTACATGACAGTTACAGGATTCAATACACAATTACCAGGTGCTCCTACAAAGATGTCCCGAAACCTCCATTTTCCATCCACAATACCCTGGAGGACTACAGAATAGTAGCCTTTTCTATTTAGGTAGTCCCCTCCTCTGACAGGTGGCCGCTGTAGTTTTATGTGGCATCCATCTATGGCACCTGCAATACACAATAACAAAGCACAGTTTATGTCACAGATATACAATTTGACTAGTGGTATTTTTTGATTGACTGATCGTATAATACAGTGTATATTAATGCACTGAGTATTTAAATCTTAGATATATTTATTTGGAAGGGACAGTGCGAATTGATGAACCCTGTAGAAGTTATGATTTTGATGCACATTTGCACCACCCTCTTCGAGAGCTATGTGTGCCCTATAATGTGTGTGAGCATGTCTATAACAGAGTGCACTGTAATGGCATGTTTGTAGTTTTGTTACTGTGTACAATGCTGTTTGCTGTGTATAGCTTAAAATGTCCCTATCCCAGGGTATGAATAAAAGCTATCATAATGTACCTATGATGCCGTCAATGCCACACATCGACCTGAAGGCAGCAGAGGTTAGCGTCTTTTCGAACTCAGTGAACCAGCTGACAAAAGTAGGAACCATAGTGCAAAAGGTTCTCAGCACTTCAACCACACATCTGTAAAATATGATACAATAGATTAGAATAGCACTGAAAATATGAGCTATTGAGAAATTGAGCACATATATATATATATATATATATATATATATACACACACATATATATACATATATACATATATTTATGCATTTGGCAGACGCTTTTATCCAAACCTTATTACAGGGACAATCCCCCTGGAGCAACATGGAGTAAAGTGCCTTGCTCGTGGTGTCGACTGCTGGGATCAAACCAGCAACCTTCTGCATATCAGTCCCATGGTTTAACCCACTGGACCCCCATCTCACATATAGCACTATCCATTATCAATCATGATATTTCAAACAGTATTTCTTCACATTCTAGCAGCAGTCAGTTAATTTGTTTTCTAGCCGCAATGTAACACCTAAACGTTCTACCTGTGTGCAGATGATTGGGATAAATTGAACTTGTCTGAGATTTCTCGAAAGCTATTCTGGTTTGCCATGTACCAGAGGAAGAGTGCAACCTGTAAACAGAGAATGTATCCCATACACTCGACAAATTATCACAAAGGGAAAAATGTATTTGATGTATTTAAATGTTTTATTCTATTAAAACTCATTTTCATGCATTTTCAAACAACCAGTCTTTAATCGGGGGCCGCTGGCATATACCTACCTTTTGCTTGAGAGGAATCTCAACACCTCCATCATGCTGGTCCCCTTTCAGACCATGCTGTCTCAGGACCTCAATGAGGTAGACAAACTGTGAATGGGTGACCCGGAGATGGCGGTAAAATGTCTGCTCATCCATATGGAACAGAAGCTCCCATTCTATGCCAGTCTTCAAAATTGTTGTCTGTGTCAGGACAAATTGAGCAATTGCATTTCTGAAAAGTAAGATAAAACAGCCTTAATGAATGAATAGCAAAACCTTCATAATGGGATTCATCCTTTAGAAGCTAAGCCATTCACTTCACTGTAGGACATTGAATTATTGGTCTTCAACGAACTGAGTGTAGGATATGTATGTGTGTGTGTGTGTGAGTGTGTGTGAGAGAGAGAGAGAGAGAGAGAGAGAGAGAGAGAGAGAGAGAGAGAGATGAAGCAGACAAAACTTCTAGTTCTCACATTCACACTGCTGGGTCATGCTCATAAACTGATGGTCAGAAGCCTTCACATTCTCACATACACTCAGAAGGGCCAAATCGTTTATTAAAATAAGGTATTGCTCTAACGTTATTTATACGCAAATATTATGCATTATCAGCAGCTTTTCTTGCGTAAGCTAGTTTTCAGTCCATTGAGTGCAAGAATAAATTAATACCAAATACATTTCAAAATATACAAAGAACGTAAAATAAAAGGTATAACAGCTTCTCTTGCCTAATGCGTCGTTTTTTCTCCTCCGTTTCCTTCAAGTAAGCAATGAGTAAGCACTTTTGGCGATATAAATGATGGTAAATGAGCATAAGCACCGTACGGCTCGCCATGTTTTGTTTACATCTAGCACCACAATTCCTTGCGCTCAGGCAGTTTGGCGTGACTTTGCCTGGAACGCTACAAAGTCGTAAGTCGTGGTTTGAAGTCGTAACTTACGGGCTCAAAAACCTGCCTGGAACGCAGCATAAGACATTTTGTTTCAACTTCCCATGTCTTTCATTTTGACAGTTATCAGCTGGGTTTTGTGTAAAACCATTCTCTGTCAAACATACATGTAACACAGCATTCCAGTTTCTGCCAGATTGCTTAAGGCCATAGAGCGATTTGTTTAGCTTACATACTAGCTTTGCATCTCTTTTAGATTTTTGCTCATAACCCTCCGGTTGTTCCATTTAGATTTCATGATCTATTTGTGCATGCAAGTAAGCTGTCTCAACATCCATCTGATGCAAGATCAGATTTTCTTGTGCTGCTTTCTGCATAACCACTCTCACACTTGTCATGTCAGCTGTGGGTGAGAATGTTTCATCATAGTCAGTCCCTTGTTTCTGACTGTAACCCTTTGCCACAAATCTTGCCTTGTATTTTTCAGATCCGTCAATGTCTCTTTTGAGTGCATCTTCCTCCTACTGGTTGTTTTCCTGGTGGCAATTTAGTGAGTGTGAACGTCTTGTTCTCCTCCAAAGATTGCATTTCTTTGTCCATAGCATCCTTCCATTGCTTGGATTTGGTTGATGTTATGGCATCTTGGTAAGTTTGAGGTATATCACAAACTGCTCTGTAGCAAAAATCTATGCATGTTTGTCTTCTGTGTCCTCAGTTTCAAAATCCTGTAGGTGAGCTGGCTGGCTCTTCCTGGTTCTTGGGGGGTTCTTTCTGATCACGGTTTCTGTCGCTCTACCTGACTGATTGGGATCAGCCTGTTCAGGCAAAGTCTCTGGAACATCACTCTGAAAACCATGATCTGGTTCATCCTCCATACTTTCATCAGCATCAATTTCACTGCTGAAGTGAACATTTTCATATCTTTCGTGTGTCTCAGATGTTTGTGTTTCTCTTCCACTGATTGTCTTTGTTGTGAACTTCACCAATCTGTGCTTTTGGACTTTTTCGGTGTTGGGATAGTATACTAGATAAGCTAGGCTGTTTTTGTCGTAGCCAATGAAAACACCTTGTTCGCATCTTGAGTCAAATTTGCTTTTCTCTTGTTTGTAAGCAAAACATATTGATCCAAATTTCTGCATTTTGGAAACATCTGGCTTTTTGCCTGTGAATGACTCGTATGGCGTTTTCTTTGTACGTCTACTGTAGCACCTATTCCTCACGTAGGCTGATGTTTGCATAGCGTAGTTCCACAACTCATCTGGTAACTCACTCTCTATCAGTAAACACCTACTCATATCATAGTGTTCTCCATCCTCTCTCCGCTGTGCCATTCTGATGTGGTGAATAAGGTGCAGATGTTTCATGTCGAATCTTATTCCTTGTCAACAGTGTTTGAAAATCTCGACTCATGAATTCAGTGCCATTATCTGAACGAATGCACTTGATTTCTCCAAAAGGTGCAATATCAGCTAAAAACTTTTCTGTAGCTTGTGTTGTCACCTTTAGTCTTCAAGAAATAAACAAACATAGTACCTGAATAGTCATCTGTGAACGACTGTGCATATCTGTGTCCTTCTCTGCTCTGTGTTGGCATGGGGCCGGCCAGATCCGTGTGAATTAGTTCTAGGGGTTTCTTTGCCTTTCTGTCTGGCTCCCTGTTTCTGGTCTGCGGCAATTTTCCTTGTGTACACACTTCACATAGCTGTTTCTCACTCACTTTATTTCCTCTTATCTCCATGCCTCTTACTACCTCTTGTAGCTTCTTTAAATCTTCATAGTTACAATCAGTGTTGGGGAAAGTTACTTTGAAAAGTAATGCATTACAATATTGCATTACTCCCTTAAAAAGTAACTAATTGAGTTACTTAGTTACTTTTTAAGAAAAGTAATGTTACTTTTTCTCACCTGGGCTGGGCTTGTTTTGTTTTTGTTTTGTTTTTATAACAAAAAAGTTATATTTTTGTGCAATGGTAAAGACCTCTTCATACCAAAATTGAAATAATAAGCCCCAGGCTGAGGTAAAAATGCAAATTCACGCATGAACAGTAGAGGGTGCAGCTCTGCTGTGCTGCCATTCTGGATAATGGTAGAATAGGATGCAGGAGAAAAAAAGTTTTACCAATAAAAACAAAAAATCTAGTAATTTTCATCATCAAAGGTCAGCAGCAAGACATTGTTAAATTAAATATAAAGGTATATTTTGCATAATTTTTTTTGTTTTATTTAACATTTCATTATTGGAGGTTTGCATAGTACTCTGATTTTGCATTTGACTGATTGTATTCATTTTGAGGAGTACTGAATCTTTATTGTGCAAGTGAGATATATAAATGCTCACATTTACATTTACGCATTTGGCAGACGCTTTTATCCAAAGCGACTTACAGTGCATTCAAGGTACACATTTTACATTTTGTCAGTTCTTGCTTTCCCTGGGAATTGAACCCACGACCTTGGCATTGCTAGCGCCACGCTCTACTGTTTGAGCTACAGGAAAGCCCTGTAAATTAATGTGAAAAAGTAACATGCGTTACTTTTTTGAAAAAGTAACTCAGATATTTTGTTGTAAATTTGAAAAGTAATGCGTTACTTTACTAGTTACTTGGAAAAAGTAATATTATTATGTAACTCAAGTTACTTGTAATGCGTTACCCCCAACACTGGTTACAATGTCCCAATTTCATGCCAGGTTTGTAAATCATGACACACTTTGCACTGGTCAACATCCTCTTCTATTGTTGGCAAATAGTACAAGTTTCCACTTTCATGGATATCAAACCTGCTGTTGTTTTTGGTGATCAAGTGATTGTCTCCTCTTTTGAAAATGATTGTTGCTCCTCCATTTGTTGCTCTTGCTACTGAGAAAATGTCATGCGGGTTCGAAGGCATGTATAGCGCGTCTCGTAGCTGTGCAGTGTGCTGTATTCCAGCATCATCTTGGAGATAAATCACTGCCGTTCCTCTTTGTTGTGCCATTCCGCTGCACTTCGTCCCGTCGGCTAATTCCACTGAATGAGTCTCTGGTTGAAAAGAGCTATCAAAACTTCTGAACTTTCTGATGTCGCTCACAATATGAGATGTCGCTCCAGCGTCTACCATGATGCCTTTCATCTTTACTTTGTTTCGCGTTTTCTCATATTCTGAGTGTTCAGCTTTGAAGAGATGGTCGTGGTCATTGTGTTCATCTGTAACTTTTCTGACGCCATCTTGGTCGCACTTTTTCTTACACAGGAACTCCGCGTGTGTACTATTTTTACAATGATTCCACCTTACTTTCTTGTAACATTTTCTCGCTCTGTGTCCCTATATTCCACATTTGTAACATGTCACATTTGTGTCTTCATCTTTTCTTTCTTTAGTGTGGTACCTGACAGGACCTCTTCCTTGTCTCGTCTGTGTCTTCATCACATTATCTGTGGATTCTGTCCCTTTCATTTTCTCTGCCTCTTCGTAAATTCGCAGTCTTCTCTTAAAATCTGTGAACATAATGTCGTCCTCATTCTGTATTATGTGGGCGGCTAGCGGCTTGAAAAAATCTGGTAATCCACGTAGAACTATCGCTATGGTTAATCCATCACTCATGGTTTCTCCTGCATCTCTCAGTGCTGTGATGTTCTCTGCTCTTATCAAGTAGTCTGTAACCACTCACGCTGTCTGACATGCATAGCTGAGTTAATGATGTGTACATATTTATTATCCGTGGCTTGCTTTTCCCTGAATAATGTTCTTTCAGTATTCTTAGGGCTTTCCTGCCATCGTCAGCAGCTTCATGTCTTATCAGTGATAGGCTTTTATCATCTATCAGTCTTACGAGTTCAGCATAGCAATCAGCATTCTTCCGTCTGTCTTCAGCTAGCTGTTCTTCGTTAGTGATGTGTCGTTCATGAACGATTCGTTCATTTTGAACAAATCTTTAATATAACTCGAGAAAAACGGGTTGTCTCAGAGCGATTCGTTCATTTTGTGTTGACTGCGCATGCGCAACATCCCATATGTTCTGTACAGGAAACAGAATTGATTAATTCACCAGTCTAATGGCCGTTCATTTTTAAATTACGCGGTTGCGCGTCTTTCTGTGGAAGATGAAAGAGCTCGTGCTGGAGAAGCGTGCGCAGATCAGAGGCGCGCAGTAACAAAATATACAAATAAACCTGAGTATATATTATTCAAAAAAATAATTCTAAAAATAACCTGCAGGGAACGTTCTAACGGCCGATCTTTGGTGTCATGAATCTTTAATTTGTTGTCTGCCAAATCGTTTGCACTGAGGGCAAAGAGAAGTTTCATAACTTTATTTTTTAAGGATATTTAAATATACATGCAGTGAAGATAATGTAGGCGTTGCCTGGACCACATTTGTGTGGCTATTAATGCTTAATATATATTTTTAATGAAAATGAAAAGAGGCAGAGTGGTGTTTTATGACATATTTCTTCTGGAGCGCCTTGAACGCGCGTCTATTTTGCTTCAAACGCTCAATTTCTACGCGCGTCCAATTCGCTGTGGACGCACGAATGGATTCAAAATGTTCAAGCGTCCAACTAGACGCGGTAGACGCGATTTTGACGCTCTATTCGCGTTTGGTGTGAATGCAGCATTACCACGCCTTAACTTAGATTACGTTATTAAAAATTAACTTACCTTGCACTTGTTTCCTCATCGTCATCCTTCTTCTTTTTCTGTTTTTCTGCACCCGATGGATGGATTCGTTAAATTTTTTAGGCCAAATTTCCAAGTTCAGGGAAGACAGACAACGATTTTACACGGTGACGGTTGGTTGACTGTGGCGACGCCGGCGAGTACAATCTGTAGTTAGGGGCCCCCTAGTGGCGGCGAGGCTCTAAGCAGCCACTTAGTTCGCTTATAGACTGTTTCATCAGACGCACGCGCGTTGCCACAGTTACGCGCCTGGCCCGAAGTTAACTTCCGGTCTGTGTTTGTTTATCGGTCTGGCAAGGGGATAGTATGGCGCTCTACTCAGTAGAAACACATTTTTGACGTACTATTCTTTGATAACATGATATAAATATTAACGATCAAGCAGAGAGAATATGACACCAGCGCAAAAACAGTGTGTGCGACTCACCAAAAAGCCTTAAATGCTTCATAAATATCCAGCATACGAGACCAGCGTCTAATGTAATTTACTTGCTATTTATTTTACTTGTTATCAGAAATAATCTACTCTCTGGCTGCGTTTACACTTGGCATTAACATGCGAGCACCGTGATCATTAGTCAATCAGGACACGATGAGTTTACATTTGTTCACATCAAGTGATCGCCATCTGGATAACTGATCGGATTTATGTTTCCCGCAAAATATTTAAATGTGCCTTTATCACGGAGTGCAAAACAACTTTCGCTTTGTCCTCTATTAATGGCAATAGAGCACAGGATTTTTTGTGATGCATTCATACAATCAATCTCAAATAGGGAACTTTATCTACAAGTTACCTTTCCCAACATTAATCTTATGTTATGAAACAAAGAAACTCCATGCAGAAAGGCCTGTCTGGTAGACGAGGCCCTAGCGGAAGTGATGGTAACCGCCACCTGAGGTTTTACATTTATGCATTTAGCAAACGCTTTTATCCAAAGCGACTTACAACTTAGGAGTACATGAAGCGATTGGTGATGAAGAGTTACGGGACATGGGTGCCAAAGGGTGCCCCGTCTCTGAGTCAGGAGGTCCTTCCTCAGAGGGATCGACCAGGGAGGGTCTGTCGCAAGGAGTACTAGTTCTGAGAACCAGGTCCGGCCGGGCCAATACGGGGCGACCAAAAAGACCTGCTCCCTGTCCTCCCTGATCTTGCACAGAACCTGTGCGAGAAGGCTCACTGGGGGAAACGTATACTTGTGTAGGCCCCGCGGCCAGCTGCGCGCTAATGCATCTGTGCCGAGGGAACAGGAAGTAATACCAGCGGCAATGGGAAGTGTCGTGGGAGGCAAACAGATCTATCTGTGCGTCGCCAAACTGTTCCCAAATCAGCTGGACCATCTGGGGATGGAGTCTCCATTCCCCCGGCAGCGTCTGAACACGTGACAGCTCGTCGGCCGCACGGTTCAGTTCTCCTGGGATGTGAACGGCACGAAGCAACCTCAGATGCTTCTGACTCCATAAGAGGAGGTGGCGGGTGAGTTGCGACATACGGTAGACCACCTTGTTGGTTGATGTACGCTACTGTCGCCGTGTTGTCGGATCTGACCAGTATGTGCTTGTCCTTCAGCAGGGCTCGAAAGCGGTGCAGGGCAAGACGTACGGCCAGCAACTCGAGGCAATCGAGTGAATCAGAATGCCCCAGGAGCCTCTGAAAGTATTTCAGTGGAACCACATTCTTGCCCTCGAACTGGCGAAGACAAGTCAGCAGTGACTGCGCGCGCTCGCTCGTAAGCTGTGCGTACATGGCAACCCAGTTGACCCGAAGGCCCAGACGGGCTAGGTGCTGAAGCACCAGGTCCCTGTGTTCGCAAACCTGCTCTCGAGAGTGACTCAGAATCAGCCAGTCGTCGAGATGGGCAACACGGGGTTCGCATTCTGAACTGAGCGGCACAAGGGCTGCCTCGACGACTTTTGTGAAGAAGTGAGGGGACAGGGCTAACCCGAATGGGAGAACCATCTACTGATATGCCTGCCCCCCGAAGGCAAACCGTAGAAACGTCTGTGTTGAGGAAGAAACGAATGCACTCGAAGATGCGTTTGGCTATCAACATCTTGAATAGAAGCCTGTGAAGGGATCGGTTCAAGACGCGCAGGTCCAGGATCGGTCGTAACCCACCGTTTTTCTTGGGTACAATGAAGTAAGGGCTGTAGAAGCCGGACTTCATCTCGGCTGGAGGGACAATCTCGACTGCATCCTTCGCCAGTAGGGTGGCGATCTCCGCACGCATGACAGGGGCGTTGCCACCCACCATGGTAAAGCGGACTCCCTGAAACCGGGGAGGAGATTATGCGTACTAAATCGCATAGCCGAGCCTGATGGTGCAAGCGAGCCAGCTGGACAGGTTGGGAAGCGCTAGCCAGGCTCCCAAAAACTGAACCAGCGGCGTCATGCGAACCAAAAGCGTACCCTGAATGTGTCAGTTCTTTCTTTAACCATGTATAAGGTGAGGCCAGCGGCGGAAGGGGAAAACCAAGGATTTTCCCCTGGCCCTCCACCGAGGGAAGGAGTGGTCCTGCTACCATCTCCTGGGGAAGACCTGGGATCACCTCCGAGCCGCCCATCTCAGGACCGCCACTTAGACTGCGGTTTAGGGCAGGGCAGACTTCCTGCGACGTCCTCTGCGCTTCGGCCCGGGTGAAGGCTGCTGCTTGGGCCGAGCGGGAGTCGCAGGAGGGCGGCCTCGGCAGGGAGCAGACTGAGGCTTCTGTGCCGGTGGCGGGGGGGAGGCAGCAGCTGGCCACCGGGGCAGAATGTGTTTGATCGCCTCAGTCTGTCTCTGAGTGGCCGAGAACTGTTGGGCGAAGTCCTCGACCGCCCCACCGAATAGCCCAGCCTGGGAAATGGGAGAATTGAGAAACCTGGTCTGTTCAGATTCTCGCATATCAGCCAGGTTGAGCCATAGGTGGCGCTCCTGGGCCACAGAAGTGGACGTCACCTGACCCAGAGAACGCGCAGTCACCTTCGTCGCTCGTAGTGCAAGGTCGGTGGCCGTGCGCAGCTCTTGCATAAGAGTCACTGGGGGTTGGCGGGCGCCTTCGGCACGGGCCGCCCCCCCCCCAGATACCAATCGTCCAGCCTTGAACGCTCAACGCCTTCCCTGTTCAATTTATGGAAAAATTGTTGAAAGTTCCCCTGCCGATTGAAAGCCTAACGCGACCAGGTCCACTCGTCATGACTTCATGTACGCATCTTGAGTTTCACTTTCAACATTCAACACTTTTCCATGGAAGGCGGTTGGTTGAAAGTTTACTTGATAAAGTTTTAAATATGAATATTTCTTACACAAACGCGTCGATTAGCTTCAGAAGGCCTTTATTAACACCCCGGAGCCATGTGGAGCAGTTGTATGACGGACAGATGCACTTTTTATGGACTTCAAAAACAGAGCAACTATGAATCTAATTCTAATTCTTGGATTAGCCTGGACTTTTGTAATATACCTCAGATTTTATTAGTCTGAAAGAGGAATGTCATATACACCTAGGATGGCTTGAGGGTGAGTAAATTATGGGCTAATTTTAATCCAGGTGTAGAATTCACTTTATTTATTTATGTGCTCAGAACTCATGGTTACAATGTTTCCGACTCCACTTGAAGGGCACATTACACTCAAAAGTGTAGCCACTATACACAAAAAGCCCTTTTGTGCTAATAAAAATGTTGCACTCTTCTGTTGTGTGTCGTGTTTTCATTGTTGTTTCATATGTTCCTCAGAGAGACACTTCCTCCACTACGTGTTTACAGCCCTGACCAGAGCAGACACATTCCCAGAGTTCAGTGCGGTGTGTGTGTGTGATGACAGACGGATCTCACACTTCAGTGATGAAGAAAGAGTCTGGATTGTGACTGAAGACTGGACTGAAGCTCCTGCAGATCCTCCTGATTCTAGAGACTGGTTCATGCATCAGATCAGGACTCTGTCAAACTGCACACACTCACAGTGTTCTGGTGAGATTCATGCTTTCCTCTTATTAATGATCACACATTATATTTACTGTAAGTTTCTCATGAGTGTTGTTCTGTGATTGTAGAGCTTCATGTTCTTCAGAGAATAATTGGCTGTGAACTGGAGGAACTTCCTGATGGATCAGTGGATCTGACTGTCTTTGATGAATATGGATTTGATGGAGAGGATCTTATATCCTTTAATAATGACACTATGCAGTGGATTGAGAAAAGCCCCAAAGCCAAAAGAACCAAAGAGAAATGGGATCGTCAAACTGGACGCAACCAGTTCATCAAATATTTCCTCAAGACCTGCAGGAACTGGATCTCAGGATTTCACTACACTACAAAACAGTAAGTTCTAATTACATAATTTAATTATTGTATTGTTTATAATTCTGTCTTAATAAAGAGGTGATTTATCATCATTTAATAACATACCGATGACTTACAAAAGTTCTCATTTGAGTGTACCTCTCCTTTTAAAGGGGTGGTAAAGCACGATTTCACTTTTCTAACTTTAGCCAGTGTGTAATGTTGCTGTTTGAGCATAAACAACATCTGCAAAGTTACAACGTTCAAAGTTTAAAGCAAAGGGAGATATTTGCTTTTAAAGAAATCGATTTCTAAGGACTACAGCAAACGGCCGGTAGGGACTACAGACATTCCTCCAGGGTGTGCTGACATCACCAGTCCCAATATTTACATAAACCCCTCCTCCGAGAATATGAAATAAGGGGGGGCGAGGCCATTTTGTATCGCAGCAGGGAAGCGTTGTTGTGGTAGGCTAGTTAGTAGGCTGGAGTGTTGTTGCCAATGCCGACGAAATGCTGTTATTTTCATCTGGAGTGCAGGTCCACTTTCTTCAGCCTTCCTAGGGACGGGGGTCGCTCTAAAAATACAAAAGTAACAGTGCCATTCAGAAGCGATCACTTTAGATCCGCAGTCTTTACTCTTGAGGACTGAACAGGTTCTGCTCGATCATCTTCACTAAAATTGTCTGGGTCTGATTCGGGCTCTTGGTATGGTTTTATTGACGCTATTGTACACAAAGCACAGGCTAGTAGCCTGAGGCTACCTGTAAAGGGAAGGGGCGTGACGCTTCCGAGAAACGTGCACTAGGCGGTTAGCCAATCACAGCACACTGGGCCAGCTAACCAATCAGAGCCCATTGCGTATTTTTGAGGGACTGGCTTCACAGAATCCGGAAACCATCAGACCGTTTTTACAAGGAGGGACAGAGCAGTGTAGAATAAAGGTCAAATATATGAAAAATACTGCATTTTTTTTAAAAACGAAGCATGAACACATGTTACAGTGCACCCCACAAACACAATCAAGCCTTCGAAAGAGTGTGCTTTACCACCCCTTTAACTCTGTGTGTGCGCCTGTGTGTGCTACTTACGTGTAGGGCTGTCAAATAAAAATTAGAATTTCGAATATTCGTTGAATTTACAAAAAAAAAAGCACATTCGAATGCAAAAACCGTGCATTCCGTGAATTTTTGGTAGAGGCGCGAGAGACATGGCGATGACGGAAGTGACGCGGTTTGTTTATCCAGTACAGTGGTTCGGCTGTGTTGTTCATTTGAAAAAGACGGAAAAAACAGTGAGGACTCGGAGTCAGAGAGAAAACGGCCAACAGCGTATACAGTCAGACACAGAGCAGAGCAGAACAAGGCAATCAGGGCTTTGGAGCATGAGATATAAATGAAAGAGAAGATGCGCTTCCTGCTGACGAAAATCCTCTCAGTGAGTGGCAAAATCATGCGGTATAACGTTATGTATCCACATATTGCGCAGCTGGCAAAGACATACTTGATCATACCTCACCAAAAACGCTCAGCACTCGCTGCAGGTCAAGTTGTCCATTTGGTGTTTTTGACAAACAATATGTAGATGTTTAGTGGGTGGAAATGGATTGTTTCTGAATGTCCGTTTGCTATTTTGTGTCCACATTACGTTGTCTGTTGAAACGCGTTTTCTCAGGTTACTGATGCACTTGAAGTTTTATGCACTTTTGTTACCTAATTTTCCTTACATGCTCATTAATGAAATTATATTTCATTTAATAACAATTGTTTGAAAAGTTAATGCACTTTAAAAAGTGATTGTCATTTCAATAAAAGACGAGATGCTTGATTTGGTTAACATTTGCTTGTTGCGCTCGCTTGCACCCTCTTGTGGGCATAGGAGACAATACAGTACTTTCCCCTCTAAAATTAAAGGTCCCGTTCTTCGTGTTTTTTTGAAGCTTTGATTGTGTTTACAGTGTGCAATATAACATGTGTTCATGTTTCGCGTGTAAAAAACCACAGTATTTTTCACACAATGTACTCATCTGTGTATCGCTGTTTTCACTGTCCTAAAAACGGCTGATGACTTCCTTGTTCTATGAAGTCCCTCCTTCAGAAATACGTAACGAGTTCTGATTGTGCCAGCGGTTCCTGTGTTGTGATTTGACCGCAGCTTAGCGCACGTGGAAAGGTCACGCCTCTTAACGGGAGATGTATGCGCTCAATGATCTCTACAGCGTCCCTGTGAAAGCCAAACAAAGGTGATTTGACTCCGGGATGAAAATAACAGCGTCTCGACGACATGGCGACAAACACACTCAAACGCAACACTTCCTCTTCTCCACGCGACCGTCCTCTTCTCCACGTGGGACAGCAACAAGACCACGCCCCCTTTTTTCGCATATTCTTGTGGGCGGAGGTTAGTCTGTTCTACTGATGTCATTAATGAAGGAAGTACCAGGATGTAGTCCAAGCCGGCCGTTCGCTGTAGGCTTTGAAAGGGAACTTCTGTTAAATAAAATATCTCGCTTGGCATTGAACTTTGAGCTTTATAATTTTACAGGTATTATTTATGCTCTAACAGCAACATTACACACTAACTAAAGTTTGAACAGTGGGATCACGAAGAACGGGACCTTTAAGTATTGCGTTTAGAATTTGAATATAATTCGAATTTTGATAATATTTAAGAAAGAATTTCGAATTTAGCTTTTCAGCCATTTTGACAGCCCTACTTGCGTGTGTGTTTGTTCCTCTCCATGTCTGGTTTGCTTCAGTTCTCTGCTCAGTCTTTCTCTGTCTGGGTTGGATTCTGCTCTCTGGCTCAGTTTGCTGTACGGATCTGCTCGCTTCAAGCTCTCTTGTTTATTGTTGCTTTCTCAGACCGTTTGGATGCTTGCTGTCCAACCGGTTTCCTGTTTCTATTCGCAACTGCTCTGCCAGCCGGGACTCTGCATTGCCAGCTGGTGACCTGTGCTCGTTTTACTCTTTATTTTTCAGTAATAAGCTGTAGCAAACCTGTCAGACCTTTCATTCATCTTCTGAACACAAATGAAGATCTTTTTGAATGAAGTCTGAGAGCTTTCTTTCTCTCCGTTGGCAGCTATGCAACTGACACTTTCACACCCTAGAAAGGAGTAAAGACCTCCTTAACCCCTTAAAGGGACAGTTCACCCAAAAATTTTAATTAGCCCATGATTTACTCTCCCTCAAGTCATCCTGGGTGTGTATGACATTCTTCTTTCAGACGAACACAATCTTCCAAGATTTATAATGGAAGTCCATAAAAGTGCATCCATCCATCATATAACTGTTTCACATGGCTCCGGGGATTAATAAAGGACTTCTGAAGTGAATCGATGCGTTTGTGTGAGGAAAAATATCCATATGTAAAACTTTATAAAGGAAAACGTCAAGCTTCCGGCAGACCACCTTCTGAATTCAACTTACGAATAAAGTGTAACGCCTCTCGCTGTTCAAAACGCCTACGCCACGTCTGATGTCATCGTTACGCCAGTTACGCTTTTTCATAAGTTGAATACGGATATTTTTCTTACACAAGCGCATCGATTAGCTTCAGAAGGCCTTGTGGAGCAGTTTTATAATGGATGGATGCACTTTTTTGAGCTTCAAATTTTGCCCTGCCATTCACTGCCATTATAAAGCTTGGACACAGATCGGACATTGTATGCTTAAAGGACAACTCCGGTGAAAAATGAACCTAGGGGTAATTAACACATGGTTACCGAGTAGATCTTTCTCTGGGATGCATTTTCACTTTTCAAGTAAAGAGTTTTATCTTTAAATAAGAAGATACTTTATAAAGACTGTTTTCCAAGATGTCTCCTGTCTGTAAACGCTAGGGGTGTAACGATTCATCTACTACATCGATGTATCGATTTATTTTCCTACGATCTAACTACATCGATCTGTGCTCGGCAAGTTGGCCTTCCGGACGACATATATCGATCTAACATCGTTTTAAAAGGTAATCAATCGATTGTATCGATCATAGGAAATAACGCATTGGATTTAAGCACGTCAGACTTTAAATGGATGTTTTTTCTTAGCACTTTTAATGATGAAGGCGTTAAACGTTACTCGATTCAGTCTGCCTATCTGTGACATCATCAGCGCAACGCACGCACCAGCAGCAGCGCTAAGAAAACAAAACATAGCATGGCGGATGGCAGAGGAGAAGCCAACCAGCGAGAAATTATCAAGCCACCAGGAGAAACAGCTACCTGTACTTTCAACCCTTGCTAAATGTTACCTGTGCATTCCTGACACCAGTGTGCCAGCAGAGCGAGTTTGTAGTACTGCTGGCGACATAGTGAACGTACAGAGAAGTGTTCTGCAGCCAGATCATGTTGATATTTTTTAAAAAGAAATATGTAGAGTCATTGAAGAGTAGTTGGTTACATTTTATCTTTTGTTAAATATTGTTTGTTTATTAAACTGAGAGTAGTAGCAGGTTCAGCCAGTTTATTCAACCTGAAGAAATGTTGGTTGCACTTTATTTTTGATAATAATATTGTATTTGTATTATTTTAATGTTGAAAAACAACAGCAAAAGTAACAGGTACACCTAATATTAATTAAACCTGAAGAGAAGTTAGTTGCACTTTATTTTTGATATTAATATTGTAATATTAATATGTTGGATAACAAAAGCAGAAGTAGCAGGTTAACCTACTGTTGAAATGTTGGTTGCACTTACTGTGCTTTTATTGAAAATGTATTGAATATTGAAAATGAGAGCAGAAAAGGTTAACTTCCTGTTAATTCAACCTAAACTGTTGGTTGCACTTTATTCAAATAAAATTTGAATGCATTTGCCATTAATTGTTGTTTACTTGTTTGTTTATATCCATAATTAATTGATACCTGATTCCCTTACAAGAAACAACAGGAATCTAGGAAACTTCACCTGCACTGACCAGTATCCAGATATTTATTTCAGTCACACAATTTTTGGCTAAAAAGTTACTGAATCGATTTCAAGTCACTGAATCGTTTCGGATCGTATCGTTCTAAATGAACCAATATCGTCCTTGAATCGTATCGACAACCTCAAATCGTGATACGAATCGAATCGTTGTTAAAACGAATCGTTACACCCCTAGTAAACGCGTAATGTACTGTCTTTATAAAGTATCTTCTTATTAAACTGTTTGTACACTTACAAAGTTCTCAATGCTTCGGTTTGCATGTAGGGACCCTCATTATGCTACTGTGTTAGTGTGAGGCTATTTTGAGCCTTGTTAGTGGTATTAACTAGTGATTTAATTTTACTTATTCTGTGCCCCATATACTAGCGTTATAAGTTAATCTGTTTTTAGAGATAAAACTCTTTACATTCTATTTTCATGAAAACACATCCCAGAGAAAGATCTACTCGGTAACCATGTGTTAATTACCCCTAGGTTCATTTTTCACCGGAGTTGTCCTTTAAGTTACTACAGCTTCCTGTTTCATGACCATAATACTAGGGCTGAACGATTAATTGCATTTGCGATAATATCGCGATATGATAAAACACGATTTCCTGAGTTTACAGTCTGGTCACGTGACACGCGAGTAAAGTCTGCAGAAGAAGCATCAACTTGGCACGTTGCACATATCATATGCCTGGCCTAAAAGGAAAAAAAACTGTTTGTGTTTGATCTATCTAATATTGTGTTGTTCATACTATAGGCTACAATCAGTGCTGCTGCTCCCATTACGCACATCACGCGCTGTGCGTAGGGCACCAAGTGCTCGGGGGCACCACAAGAAAATGCTCTCAGCTGAGCTTACTTTATGATGCCCACAATTCGCGAACGCCACGACCGCGGGCATCATACAGTGATCGCGCATAGGGCATCAAAACGGCCCGCGGTGGTACTGGCTACAATAGAGGTGGGAGAAAAGATTCTCTCTCCAATGATTCTGGATCGATTCTGAGCTTAGATTTTAAGCAGGTGCGCGGTGGCGATGCGTGTGTTTTAGAAACACCCGTATTCTGATTGCTTCCATGCTCACTCTCACACGCTCACTCTCACACGCTCACACTCTCACGCTCACTCTCAGTCACACGCTCACGCTCGCTCTCACGCTCGCTCTCACGCTCGCTCCCACGCTCGCGCTCTCTCACGCTCACTCTCACGCTCACTCACTCTCACACTCTCATGCTCTCACTCTCTCACGCTCACACTCTCACGCTCACTCACACGCTCACGCTCACTCTCACACGCTCGCTCACGCTCACTCTCACGCTCACGCTCACTCTCACGCTCGCTCGCTCTCACGCTCGCTCGCTCTCACGCTCACTCTGACGCTCACTCTCACACTCTCACTCTCTCACGCTCCCTCTCACGCTCACTCTCTCTCTCACGCTCACTCTCTCTCTCACGCTCACACTCACGCTCACACTCTCGCGCTCACTCTCACGCTCGCTCACGCTCATGCTCACGCTCATGCTCACTCATGCTCATGCTCACGCTCACTCACGCTCACTCTAACGCTCGCTCACTCTTACACTCTCACGCTCACTCTCACACTCTCACGCTCACTCTCACACTCTCACTCTCACACTCTCACGCTCACTCTCACGCTCGCTCACGCTCATGCTCACTCTCATGCTCATGCTCACGCTCACTCTAACGCTCGCTCACTCTTACACTCTCACGCTCACTCTCACACTCTCACGCTCACTCTCTCACGCTCACACTCTCACGCTCACTCACACGCTCGCTCTCACGCTCACTCTCACGCTTGCTCGCTCTCACGCTCACTCTGACGCTCACTCTCACACTCTCACTCTCTCACGCTCTCTCTCACGCTCACTCTCTCTCTCACGCTCACTCTCTCTCTCACGCTCACTCTCACGCTCATGCTCACGCTCATGCTCACTCTCATGCTCACTCTCACGCTCACTCACGCTCACTCTAACGCTCGCTCACTCTTACACTCTCACTCTCACACTCACACTCACACTCTCACGCTCACTCTCACACGCTCACGCTCGCTCTCTCTCACGCTCATGCTCACTCTCTCACGCTCATGCTCACTCTCTCACGCTCATGCTCACTCTCTCACGCTCATGCTCACTCTCTCACGCTCACTCTAACGCTCGTTCACGCTCACTGTCACGCTCGCTCATGCTCACTCTCATGCTCACTCACGCTCACTCTAACGCTCGCTCACGCTCATGCTCACTCTCTCACGCTCACTCTCACGCTCTCTCACTCTTACACTCTCACGCTCACTCTCACACTCACACTCTCACGCTCACTCTAACGCTCGTTCACGCTCACTCTCACGCTCACTCTCATGCTCGCTCACTCTTACACTCTCACGCTCACTCTCGCGCTCACGCTCACTCTCACACTCACTCTCACGCTCACTCACACTCTCGCGCTCACTCTCGCGCTCACTCACACACGAACCATAAAATAATATTTCATAACGTTCGGAAAGGTTGACGGCGCGAATTGCAATGACATTCGCGGGCTTCTTTGCACGGGATATGCGCTGTGAGAAACTTTGCTTGATGTCACGCTTACATACAGTGTGTGTTCTCGCCCGCCGGTATTTTCCTTACAAATGCTCAATGAAGGCTTCATTCATGTCGTTAGGAATGCAGTGTGCTTGTATATTAAAAATAAGAAACTCGCTGACAGAAGGCTTTCCATTTCAAATGCTCACGCGGCGCTTTGTGAAGAGTGCTCGTGAGCACGCGTCTGTGTGCGTCTCAAAATGCTTTTATGACGCAAAATTAATGTAAACACCATCAGTAATGTCTTAATGAATTAAACAGACAGGGCAAAAACATCTTATATTTCAAAAGAGATCTGTGCATGAATGCAGGTCTCCCGCTGTCTATGATGATGTCATCATTAATAATCAAACAACAGTAAAGCTGAGAAAGAGAAAAATCACTCACAGTTCAGACACTCTTAAATACTGAAAGCACTCTTTGTTCATTGCTTGTAATATGTTTTTTTGTTCCTCTTTATGATTTACTAGCTTATGTTTTGCAGCTATATTAGTTAGTATATTTAGAATTATTAACATGCAATTGTTTTAATTAAAATGTTATTATGTGTAGTTATTTTAAAAAGCTTATTATTATAATCATAATAAAAAACATTTTAAGTGTTTAATAGATATTAATAATTAATAAGGAAAAAGTTCAAGAATTTTGGAATGGGATCGTGAGGTACCAATTAAAGATTTCCACCATTACTATACAATGATGTATTGTTGAATAATACAGAAGATAAAGAGTTTAAAAAATAATCGCATATTAAATCGCAATCGCAATATTGGTTAAAAAAATCAAAATTTGATTTTTTTCCAAAATCGTTCAGCCCTACATAATAGCATGCTTTAGCACTCCAGGAAGTGTGGCTTGCTAGCTTTTTTTAGAATGTTTCATGTCAATTGCATATTTTTGTATGTTGCTAGCCAGTGGGTGGCGTTATTACTATAACTGAATATTGGCATGTAGATGTGTTAAGGGTAGGACTTACAACAATGTTAACGTGTTTCTAGCATGTTTGGTACTTGATGGCATATTTAAATGCGTTTCTTGGAGTGAATTACAGTGTAAAACCTGCCGTTTCCTGGTGGCGGTATGACTGTAACTGAATATTGGCATGTAGATGTCTTCAGGTCAGGACTCTTATCAAACATGTGAAGTTTGGGGCAGATCGGACTTTGTATGTCTGAGTTACAACAGCTTTATGTGTCATGGCGAAACATCAGACTTTGTGAGGCCGCCACGGACACGCCCTTCAGCGAAAACTCAAGATCTTCACAATTTAACATCGCAGAGGCCTTAAGATTAGACGGACCAAACATGATATTGATCTGATTAAATCTCTAGGAGGAGTTTGTTAAAGTACGTCTGGAAATGGCAAAAACTGCAAATACTTTGCAGAGAAAATTCAAAATATCTCACTTCCTGTTGGGTTTTCAGATTTTGCACTCAAGGACTTTTTTGTAGGTGTTGGGCTGTTACATGTGTGTACCGAATGTCATGCGTGTATGTGAAATGTAGCACAAACGGCGCTTTATTTACATTTTTTAGGTGGCGCTATTGAGCCATTTTGCTATGCCTAAATGACAGATACGCTTTCTGAAAATTAGCTTGTGGAGGCGTTCAGTGGGCGGAGCTAAAGAGTCACAAGCACACACTCACACTCACTCTCACACACACACTCTCTCACACACACACACACACACACACACACACACACACACACACACACACACACACACACACACACACACACACACACACACACACACACACACACACACACACACACACACACACACACACTCTCACACACACTCTCACACACACTCACACGTGGTCTAAAAACAAAATGCCAGCGCCACCGACGGCTCCCATAACCCGAACAAAGCTTGTTGATGGGTGCACTCTTGCTCTTGCTCTGATTGGTGTGTGTTCGCGCTCATCTGGGAGAAGTGCCCATACAAGGAATCTGCCCTTTATGACATCATACAGGGCCATAGTCGAAAAAACTTTCTGAAACTTGTCTGAATCCTGAAGGAGTGTATTCGGCACAGAAATACTCCGTCATACGTTTAACTTGTGTTTTGAAATGTTGGCCACGTTTATCATGAGAATCAGCTCTTGAACAGTGTACATAAGAAATGGCATTAGACCCCCTTTAATATTTTCTAAATAAAGTGGTAAATTATGTTTTTTGATGCAAACGAAGCACTCGTGATGCTTCATAAATTTGAAGAGTCACATGGATTACTTTAATGATGTCTTTACTTCCTTTCTGGGGCTTGAAAATGTCAGTTGCAGATTTCATTTCATTTGTGTCTGAAGCTGAACGAAGGTCTTATGGGTTTGGAACGACATGAGGGTGAGGAAATAATGACAGTGTAGATTTTTGGGTGAACTAACCCTTTAAGATTTTGCTCATAAATGCAATTGTTTTCTCTACAGTTATTTGTGTTTCTATAATAAACACACAATTTCATATTTCTCATTGTGTGGAGAGTAATTTGTTTCTCAGTTAAAGTTTAGTCACATTGGGTTACAGGTCAGATAATGAAGTTTAGATGATTTATGCGCACAACCTTTTGTTTTACACCCAACAAAAATCTTTCTGTCGTTTACTCACCCTCGTGTTGTTCCAAATCTGCAAGGCTTTCTTCTGTACAACACAAAGTGATTTTTTTTTTTTAAGAATGCCATTATTATTTTCCTCTCCAGGTTCTCCAGATGTTCACATGTTTGCGAGGAAAGCTGATGATGATCAGAATAAGCTGGTTCTGACGTGTCTGGCCACTGGTTTCTACCCCAGAGATGTTCAGATGGACATTAGAAGGAGCAGAACTAAACTAGAGGGTCAAACATCTTCTGGAATCAGACCAAACCATGATCAAACCTTTCAGATGAGAACCAGTGTGAAGATCAACAGAAACCATGAAGGATCTTATGACTGTCTGCTCATTCACAGCAGTCTGACAGAACCAGCTTTAGCTAAATGGGGTAAATTCAGTCACTCATATTTGTATACTTGGCACAATGCAGTCAGGCAAGTCCCGTTCTCCTGGCAACCTCCAAACCCAGACTCGTCCATGGGATTGGCAGACAGAGAAGCGTGATTGGTCACTCAGAGAACACGTCTCACTGCTCTAGAGTCCAGTGGTGGCGCGCTTTACCCCACTGCATCCCACGCTTTGCATTGTAAGGCTTTGATGAGCTGCTCATTCCCATTCCATGAAGCTCTACACACTGTTCTTGAGCTCATCTGAAGGACACAGAAGTTTGGAGGTCTGGAGCTCTTGACTCTGCAGAGCAAATGTTTGTATAATGTTTTCTTCTCTTTTTTTCTTCATTCTGCAGATGGATCATGTATTGACTGTGAGAGAGAATCTCAATGGCTTGTTATAGCAGGATCAGCAGCAGCTGTAGTTCTAGTTCTCGCTCTCGCTGTGATTGTTTACTTCATCAGAATAAATCTAAATGGTGAGTTATACACATGTTGCTTTAAATGTGTTGTTGTAAATATCCTGAACAACAATAATAAATAAATGAACAATTTTGTCTATATACCGTGTAACAATAGAAATGTTAACAAAGAACATTAATGTATTAACATGCATTGAATTCTGTATTTGTAAAGGAATTTTGAATATGCTCATGTTTTTATATAATGTGCTTTTATCTTTTCAAGATCAAGAAGTTGTTGGAGACACCACACGCAGGTATCAACATCACATGTTTGCAGAGAACCACTGGTTTATGGGCTCTGATTAGAAATTGAAGTCCCTGTAAAGGCAATTCTGAGATTTGTTTCTAAACGCATTATGCATGTTTTCCATTTTCTTTCAATCTGAAGATTCCTAGGATTATTTTTAGGGATGCACCGAAGATTTTCGGCCGAAAATGGCCCATAAGTATATTTTCGGTTTTCGCCGAAAGACTTTTATCACCGAAATAACACGGCCGAAATGTTGTGATGACGCAAACAGAAACCGCGACCTGCACGTGCTTAATGTCTGCGGTGTGTACTTACTTCAGTATATCTGAGAAACACCCACGTCTGCTCCATGCACAAGCGAGAGCTGTTCAGTGCAGCAGCTCATGTTCTCGATGAGAAGAGGACCAGACTTCACTGTGAAACCAGACGGTTTCCGCATGCAATCTTTAACAGTGGGCATGTTTTAAGCGCGGAACACACTTCAATCCGAGTTCTCACACCAACATCGATCAACATGTATCACGAAATTCAAACAATAAATGCCATTTTGATGCTCTTTAATGTGGCATCACTGATCACATCACAGTTCAGGCGGCAGCGCGCGTGAACGCGATCATCTGTGAGCGCGATCGATCATCTCTTCCTTAAGAATAAACATGAATGAACATCTGAAGGTGTGTTGAGGATACATTACAACTTACTGTCATGTAGGCTATCATATGTGGTGTAATCGCTCAATCAGTGTTTCAACGGCGAAAAGACGTCAATGTAACTGCTTGTAAACTAAACAATGTCATGTAACTTTAGCATCACATTTACCTCAGGCAGACATTCAGTGTCCACAGAATTTTATTCACTAGAGTAAATCAACTCTTTCACTAAATATATGCTCTATATTAGCCGTTATATTCATTATATTCTACTTAATCTGTTAATGACATCTTGATTATTTCATGGAGCCTATGTTTAAATAAACCTGTCATGAAAATGACAGACACTGTGTATAAATTATTATATTTCAACAACGAATTGGATAAAAAACTATTTTATAATTAGATTTAGAAGTTATTGCAAAAACTGCCTTATGTGAAGTTTACATGTTTGTGCACTATGTTATTTGAGTGTTGATTATTAGACCTAAAAATAAATAGCAACTGAATTTAGGTTAATAGTTTTGGTTCTGTTGTTAACCTTTAATATTAATGTGCAAGTAAGGGCTCCCTATATAGTTTACAGCTATATCTTTAATAAACTTTTAGTTAAAATTTAATTCATTCAAGGACAGACACTTTTTTTTTTTCCAGTAAAACAATAAAAATAAATAAAAAGCCATTTTGTAAAACTGCTGTACCGAACCCGTACCGAACCGTCAGTTTTGTGTACCGTTACACCCCTACTCTACAGTAACATATGGGCTATGGCAGTCTTTGTTTTGATACACTATTATGTTAAAGGCCTACAGAGAAAATAGTTGTATCTTTAATCAGTTGCACTTGTTCTGAATGCACTTTCTTGTAGTAGTCCTACAGAGAAAAATGTAAAATGCACTTGACCTAAATGCACTTTGTTTTTATGAGAATATTTAATTTTAAAACCTTTCTGTTGGTCTGTACAATATTATTTAATGTACAAATGAGTGGGGTCAAGTTAAACATTTTTAGTTTTGAATTTTATTTTATACTGTGCATTGTTGCAATGTGCTAAATAAATATTGGCATAATTTGTAATTGATTTATTCTTTGAAACTTCAATATTAATTTATGCAATTGCAATGCCTTAATTTTAGTAAAGTTAGTACACAGTCATAGCCATAAATGCAATGGTACTAATAATTGGCATAATTTCTTTCGGTTTTCGGGTTCGGCCAAGAATTTTCATTTCGGTGCATCCCTAATTATTTTGACTCTGGTTTCTTTTATCTATTTATAGGTCACTTCTAATTTAATGATTAAGTATTAAATTCCTTGTTTATTATGTTTCATATGATCAGTTAAAATATGATTTCACATTTGACAGTTTCTTGAAACAATTACAGGATCAAGAACACTTAATATTTGCTATGTGTGTAACAGTATTGTTCTGTTCTGTTGTTTCAGGCAAACGTGATGAATCAGGGAATGCAGTGAAACATCAGGGCTTTTAAAGGGGTGGTAAAGCACACTCTTCCGAAGGCTTGATTGTGTTTTTGGGCTGCACTGTAACATGTGTTCATGCTTCGTTTTTAAAAAATTGCATTATTTTCCATATATTTGACCTTTATTCTACACTGCTCTGTCCCTCCTTGTAAAAACGGTCTGATGGTTTCCGGTTCTATGAAGCCGGTCCCTCAAAAATACGCCATGGGCTCAGATTGGTTAGCTGGCCCAGTGTGTTGTGATTCGCTAACTGCCTAGTGCACGTTTGTCAGAAACGTCCCGCCCCTTCCCTTTACCGGTAGCCTCAGGATACTAGCCAATGGCGTCAATAACACCATACCGATTTGAGCCCGAATCAGACCCAGACAATTTTAGTGAAGATGATCGAGCAGAACCTGTTCAGTCCTCAAGAGTAAAGACTGCGGATCTAAAGTGATCGCTTCTGAATGGGCGATGAGATTTTAAAAAGTTTGTAACGTTAGGTGTTTGTCAGATAACGTTAATATGAATGAGCATTTAACAAACTGGTTTGCAGAGCCAAATGAGCGTTGTCATCTGTGTACTTCCTTGCTACAACGTACAATTCACACGAACTATTACAGGAAAACACATCGACGAAAAATAAATCACACTTACAGATTGTGGTCCGTAAACAACTTCTGTTTTTAAATCCATCTTTCAGGACAAGCCATTGTGCGAATCCTGCATTGAACTCGTGAAGATTGTGGAAGCTTTCCTCCGTGAAATGAGTTTTTGTCTCACGCAGCTGAACCGCGGCTCGTGTATTGCAAATAAAGACGAATATTGTCCATTATGTCACATTTTCCGGTCTTCTCCTCCGACCCCTGTCTGTCTCGTGCTTTGATTTATGATGGGCAGCATATATCTGCTGCAAGGCCACCTGTTCCCCTCTGTCTCATACACACATGCATATAACATGTTGTATGTTAAACGCACTGCAACACACCCCCGTCCCTAGGAAGGCTGAACAAAGTGGACCTGCAATCCGGATGAAAATAACAGCGTTTCGTCGGCATTGGCAACAACACTCCAGCCTACTAACTAGCCTACCACAACAACTATTCCCCGCGGCGATACAAAATGGCCTCGCCCCCCCCTTATTTCATTTTCTCGGAGGAGGGGTTTATGTAAATATTGGGGCTGGTGATGTCAGAGACCCTGGAGGAATGTCTGTAGTCCCTAGCGGCCGTTTGCTGTAGTCCTTAGAAATTGATTTCTTCAAAAGCAAATATCTCCCTTTGCTTTAAACTTTGAACGTTGTAACTTTGCAGATGTTGTTTATGCTCAAACAGCAACATTACACACTGGCTAAAGTTAGAAAAGTGATATCGTGGTTTACCACCCCTTTAAATGATCCTAGACTCACTGAAGTTGATGTCCTTTTACGAAGTCTTGATTTTGTTTTTGGGGTGTTCTAGAATGTTTTCACGCTTAATAGTTCAATTTTTTTATTTCTCTCTCCCTAGTCTGGCTCAAACGTGACGATTTTGATGAAGCCCCTTCTTCCAAAGTACAAAATGTGCTGTGATTGGTTAGCTGGCTCCGTGTGTTGGGATTGGCAGCGCTTAGCGTGTGTTTGGGAAATGTCTCACCCTCCATAACTGCAAGTTCTTCTCTAGTGTAAATTTAAAGGATGGTGGCTTCGAGCCTGATTCAGACCCTGACAATGTTGTTGTTAAAGGGGTCATGAACTGAGAAATCAACTTTTCCTTGAGCTTTTTATATATAAAAGGTCATCGTAATGTAATATCCTGTACGTTTCGGAGCTGAAAACTTCCTTGCTAGTCAAAGAAAAGCGTTTATTGACACCAGGCCCAGAAAACGAGAGCTCTCAGAATATGCATCCCCGTGACGTCAGAGAGCAGTGAAATGCCGCCTCAACAGAAGACTAATTCTGTAGCCCCGCCCACCGATTCATGCAATAGGTAAATAAAACCGGGTCGAGCTACCAACAATATCCATGTCGTTGAAGATGACAAAATAGTGTGCAGTGCCTGGTTGTGGAAGGATACAGTCGCTGCATAAGCTTCCTTCGGTTTCCAATATTATGAATGCGGCTGAACTTTATTTTTAATGAAGATCCAGCTCACGTGGGTAACACATTGCGCATTTGTTCACTTCATTTCACCGCGGATTCGTTTGTAAACAAGAGACTGGATTTGCAGACAGAATAAGATTAAAAACCAATGCTGTGCCTCCTGGATCCGACAGGAATGGATCCAACACTTAAGCGAGTTAAACATCTTTTTTATATGTGACAGTATTGCGTTGTTACAAATCGTTTGATATCTACTGATTATGTGTACGTCTCTAACTAAACATAATTAACAATAACTTTCCACGATGTCACAGGCTGGCGTATCCTTTGTATTTGAGGTGTTGTTGGTTCATTGTCCTGCGATTCGGGATCAGACTCAAACATGTATGGGCTAGGGCTCGCAAAGTCCAAAGTCCCGGGGCCACTGTGTTTTCCAGTCGGGTTACCAAAATGTATCACCAGCCTGCCGACGGGCTATCTTAAATAGTGAAACAACATTCCTTTGTTGATGTGCGCTGTTCACTCTCTTGACTTGATATTTGAAAGAAAAATACAATCGCGGAAGTTTTGAACATGGTGTGTGTGTGTTACATGGTTTGCGGTTATATCCACCGATCGGGCAGGCCAAGTAATAAAAAATAACATTCATATTAATTGCGGGTGGATGAGAGATAAATCATTGTGTTTGTTTGAGAAAGACATTGTGCGAGCCTTGTGGGCGATTCATTTTTCTGTTTTTCCACATTGGATGTGTACTGACTGTGGTCGAAACTCATTATTATGCAAAACTTTTATCCAATCATAGCAGTGGGCATTTACTTCCGAGTCTTCAATGCGGCACACCCATAAAAACCGAGAATTTCAGGAGCTAGGCTCAAAACCAGGGTACAAAATAGTTACTCGTTCATTATGATGTTTTTGAATGTAAAAACCCTGAGTGTGTACAATCGCTGAGCTTTGGAGCTGAAGCTTTAAAGGTCCCGTTCTTCGTGATCCCACTGTTCAAACTTTAGTTAGTGTGTAATGTTGCTGTTAGAGCATAAATAATACCTGTACAATTATAAAGCTCAAAGTTCAATGCCAAGCGAGATATTTTATTTAACAGAAGTTCCCTTTCAAAGCCTACAGCGAACGGCTGGCTTGGACTACATCCTGGTACTTCCTTCATTAATGACATCAGTAGAACAGACTAACCTCCGCCCACAAGAATACGCGAAAAAGGGGGCGTGGTCTTGTTGCTGTCCCACGTGGAGAAGAGGACGTGTCGCGTGGAGAAGAGGAAGTGTTGCGTTGAGTGTGTTTGTCGCCATGTCGTCGAGACGCTGTTATTTTCATCCCGGAGTCAAATCACCTTTGTTTGGCTTTCCCAGGGACACTGTAGAGATCATTGAGCGCATACATCTCCCGTTAAGAGGCGTGACCTTTCCATGCAAGTTACGTGCGCTAAGCTGCTGTCCAATCACAACACGGGAACCGCTGGCACAATCAGAACTCGTTACGTATTTCTGAAGGAGGGACTTCATAGAACAAGGAACTCATCAGCCGTTTTTAGGACAGTGAAAACAGCGGTGTACAGATGAGTACATTGTGTGAAAAATACTGTGGTTTTTTTTACACTCGAAACATGAACACATGTTATATTGCACACTGTAAACACAATCAAAGCTTCAAAAAAACACGAAGAACGGGAAAGGTAATGGCCGTTTGTTTCCAATCACAACAGACTGGGCCATCTGACCAATGAGAGCAGAGTAGCTCTCAGAAAGGAGGGATTTAGAGAGACTGGTTCATCCAACAAGTCATTTGAGAATCACAGAACATTGTGGTGATGTGCAATGTTGTGAGAATATTATGAGAAAATGAAAGTGTTTTTTGACCTTAAACCTGTTCTAGGAGACTCCAAAACAAAAGCCTTTAAAATAGCAAAATAGGGGCAATTTTTTTTTAAATGGCTCTTTGGATTGGACTTTGATCTTTTGTACCCTTTCAGATCTTTATGCTCCAACAGCAACATTACACACCAAAGTTGGAAAAAATGTAAAATCATAATAGGACCCCTTTAAGTTCTTACTGAATTTCCAGGGTTCTCATAAGCATAATAATAATTCTGTAGTGGTGAATGAGAGACTAGAGCAAATATGGCTTTTGCATGCTGCTACTGATACATGAATATGCAAATTAGCCCCGCCTCCTTTCACTTGCACCTGCTCATTGAAGTGATTGGTTATAAGGAATATTGTGATGTAAGAACAATTGTGTTGACGTTTTCTAAAAAATGACTACATGTATTATTCTAAAGCAAATGTATTTATTTTTATATTTTGTTACATTACATTATCTTTGTTATATTGTATTTATTTGTGCTTTTGCTTGTGATTTTGATTATTTGTTCTTATTTTATCACGGTTTGTGATGTCAGAAACATTTGTTCTTATTTTTATTAAGTATTGAGAAGCAGTTAAGTGGTAATAACTTAAGATCGGCCTGGCAATGTATGAAGGAAATGGCTGGCTGTAAAGGGGATAGGGATATTAAACTGAATATGGGTGTCACGCACGTGTGCTGAACAGTTGTGAGATATTTCATTGTATTTTTTCTCAACACCCTCAAAGAGTCCCTGAAATCTGTAAAAAAAAAAAAAATCAATTATAGTTCCTGTAGTTAAGACTAGGACCCCAAGGGAACTTGAGGCTTTTAGGCTGATAGCTCTTACTTCAATAGTTATGAAGTCTTGAGAAATTGGTTAAGGAATCAATTTTACAGCAGTCCAGAGATTGTCTTGATCCTTTGCAGTTTGCATTCAGACAGGGCTAGGGGTGTTGAGGATGTTTACTTTAATTTGTTCAATTGTCTGTTCAGACACTTCAGCCAAAAAAAAAAAACATGCTAGAGTAGTCGGCTATTGATTTTTCTTTGGCTTTTAATGCCTTTTCACTTGGATCTCAATATTGTTGGGTGGACTTTGGATATTCCAACAGGACGACCTCAGTGTGAGTCAATGGTGTTCATTCTGACTTTTAGTACTGTCCCACTTGTTCTCCTCAAGGCTTTTGTTTATCATTTTATCATCAGGTATATTATAAAGTATACGGATGACTCAGTGACTGTGTCTTCTCCACGAACAGGATCTGAGGCATGATGTCATGGTGCTATCAATTTTCTCTTCAGCTCAGTGTTAATAAAACAAATGACAGTGATTGATTATAAGAGGTTCCCACCCAGCCCTCAGGACAACAGTAAAAGGTCTGGACATTGAGATTGTTGATTCTCAAATACTTGGGTGGTTATTGACAATAAGTTTCCAAGCCAATGTTTGGCTGTTTATAAAGGCGCTCAACAAATATTGTGTTTCTGTAAGAATAAAATATTTTAGTGTTTGTCCAACTTTGTGTTACAAGCAATTTTGCTGCAATAAAAGTTTCAATAAATGGGAGTGTGTCTGACTGATTACCTTTTCTTTAATGTTTTCAATTTAAAATAGTTATGCTATTAATTTTAGCTGTTGCGACAAAATTGGAATACAGAAATTGGGAATTTTCACTGGTATTTACTGTCATCACTGTCTGTTTTTGCAAAGGCCAGTAAAAAATATTCATGGCCGGTAAATTTTCTCAAGTCACTGGCCATTGGCAGGTGTGGCAAAAAGTTAGTTAGGCCAGAAACAAACCACATAGCCTATTGTAGTTCCATGTGGTTGAGATAAAATTAAATTGAGTAGTGGTATTGGCATATTTACCACGTTTGATTAGACGGATATGTGTAATTAATGGCTAAATAATCATGTGTATTTCCAATTATTTGTCACAAAGCTGCAAATGGTATGATGATATTACAGTTTAAATGATGACAGTATTAAATCACGTTTAATTCGAAGAGTACTTCTGATACCTTCTTGGAGCCTGGCTATTGGTTTAGTTTACCCCTAAATGTTAATTACTGCATTAATTATCAAACATATAACATTAAGGGACTTATTCATAATCCGTATGGACGGCTCTTCATTGGTTCCTATCTTCACTAATCATGAGTTCCTGTTCAGGTAATGTTATTATTACATGATTAGTCATGTCCTGTTATTGTAAAGTATTGCCGCTCTTTCCTCACAAAAGCAGTTTATTCATCGTAAGCCTCGACATCCATTAAAAAACGGCCTCGGTCTCCTGCCAGCGCTAGCATTAGCCGTTACGCTATTTTGGCTAACGGTTACAGGTTTGCCTTCCAGTGGCTTTATAAACCCCAGGAATGAAGGTTATCCAGTGGCTTTATAAACCCCAGGAATGAAACCGAAAGTGTAATTCCCTCCATCAGCCACTGAGGGGCAAAAGCGCTGGAAAACAACCCGGAAGAGACGAGATACCTTTCACTTCTCTGTAATGTGTCTGTTCAAGACGCTCGTCTGGAATATAATGGACAAAAATGGTTGATATAGGCTTAGACATAGGAATGTTTTTGCTTATTTTTATATTGTTTCACTCCTTATTTAGCCATGCGCTACAAGGTAAGAACACAGATTGTTAATTTCAGATGATCGACAGCAAACAACCTAAAATCTGTCATTTACAAACATACTTTGAATATTATACAATATTTGTTTTAAGTTAGTTTTATTCACATTTGTCAATCGTTTTACAACACCATTGCTTGTGTTTACATTGTATGTTCCTCAGAGAGACACTTCCTGCACTACGTGTTTACAGTCCTGACCAGAGCAGACACATTCCCAGAGTTCAGTGCGGTGTGCGTGTGTGATGACAGACGGATCTCACACTTCAGTGATGAAGAAAGAGTCTGGATTGAGACTGAAGACTGGACTGAAGCTCCTGCAGATCCTCCTGATTCTAGAGACTGGTTCATACATCAGATCAGGACTCTGTCAAACTGCACAGACTCACAGTGTTCTGGTGAGATTCATGCTTTACTCTTATTAATGATCACACATTATATTTACTGTAAGTTTCTCATGAGTGTTGTTCTGTGATTGTAGAGCTTCATGTTCTTCAGAGAATAATTGGCTGTGAACTGGAGAAACTTCCTGATGGATCAGTGGATCTGACTGTCTTTGATGAATATGGATTTGATGGAGACGATCTTATATCCTTTAATTCTGACACTATGCAGTGGATTGAGAAAAGCCCCAAAGCCAAAAGAACCAAAGAGAAATGGGATCGTCAAACTGGACGAAACCAGTTCATCAAATATTTCCTCACGACCTGCAGGAACTGGATCTCAAAGTTTCACAACACAAAACGGAGTAAGTTCTGGTCAGATCACTTTATTAAGCTCATGTCTTTCTCTGTGTGTGTTTGTGTCAATGAGTTGAAGATCATGAAATGTTGTTGATGCAGCAGATGATGGTCGCCTGCTTTGCTGTCAGATTGACACTTATGAGTTAAAGGTAAAACTTAAAGGAACACGCCAACTTTTTGGGGCTTTGGCTTATTAACTGTATTCCTCAGAGTTAGATAAGTCCATACACACCATTCTCATCTCCGTGAGTGCCATAACTCTGTCTGACACCCCCCCCCCCCCCAGCTAGCCTTGCTTAGCACAAAGACTGGAGGTAAATGGCTCCAGCTAGCCTAGCTTAGCACTAAGACTGGAGGTAAACGGCTCCAGCTAGCCTAGCTTAGCACAAAGACTGGAGGTAAATGGCTCCAGCTAGCCTAGCTTAGCACAAAGACTGGAGGTAAACGGCTCCAGCTAGCCTAGCTTAGCACAAAGACTGGAGGTAAATGGCTCCAGCTAGCCTACTGCTCAATAAGTGACAAAATAATGCCAACATTTTTCTATTTACATGTTGTGATGTATATAGTCACAGCGTGTACAAATAACAAGGTCACATGAGACACAGCCATCTTATAAACGTATACACACTGGGGACTATATTCTCAGAAGGTGCAGCACTGCTCTACTTCTGCGGAGTTGGCACAGACATGGCACTCACGGAGATGAGAATGGTATGTATGGACTTATCTAACTCTGGGGAATACAGTTAATAAGCCAAAGTCCCAAAAAGTTGGAGTGTTCCTTTAAACAGAGAATAGAGACAGAGCGACGCATCATAATCTGAAGGCCACGCCCACCGGGGGGAAAACAATCCAATGCTCTCCATTGACTTTGTATTGCGTGAAACGCCTCCTTGTCATTTCTGACTTATAACAAAAAACAGAACAATGTCTAAAAGCTGCTATGTGACAAAGTGTAGGGGAGCGCGGGGCACAACCTAATGCGGGGTTAGATGTAACACACATGGTTTAACACTTTCCACACATGCCAGGATGACAAAACTTAGTGTATTTATTAGTTGCCATATCAACATTATAGAGAAAAAATAGTGCCAGAAATAAAAAAATCTCTGGAAGATATCACTGAACATGTATTTAACCAGCAAAAGTACATTTCTTACTCAAGTTTATTTTTCATCTCTGTTTTTTGTGTTTATTTAAAATAAGACGAATCCTATATTATTATAATCTTATATCTGTTATTAACAGTTGAGATCGTTCTTTAGTGCTGATCTGACAGCAGAAGACACGAGCCGCGTTTAATCCCAGTGGAGCAGTTGGGGCATGTTGTCACAATGAGCCCCTATTAGAAATATGATATTATATTCTATACTTTTATGAATTCTTTTGAGAAACCATGAGAAAAGGGTGAATAATAACAGTCAATGTTCAAAAATTATGAATTATTATTATGTTTTGAACTATGCTGTAAAGCTGTATTTAGTGATGTGTTTGTTGTCAAACTCAAAAATCAGTACGTTTTTAATGATTAAAAAAGGCCATTATTTTATTTTAAAAAGTTATTAATTGTAATTTATTGACAAAATATTTTAGTTTGTCTTGTATATTTTTTTTTATTATATCAGGTAACATTTTAATCTGTCATTTGGTCATGTTACAAAATGACCCCACCTATGGGGCATGTTGTCACATTTCACTTCCTTTCTTTCGGGGTAAATCAAGAAAAAATTAAACAAAACCACATATTTGTACTAGACGTGGGGAATTAATGTGAGAAAAATAAATACTCCAAACCCCAAGTGAATTTACACAAACTGAGACAGTCAAAAAGTGTTAGGTTGTGCCCTGCTCTCCCCTACACCAAACAAGCTAATAAAACACAGAACTAAAAACACAGAGGTTTTTATAAGCTGTTGACCAAAAAAAACAGAGCGTTTAAGGACACAAAAGTGGATACAGGCAATTGAGATGCGACACTGAGAACTAACTGACACCCACTGGAGGTGAACATGATCAGTGACAGGAAATATAATATATAAAACTGACATTTGGATATTTGACTTTACAGTGACAGTGTTTACTGCACACGTAGGTGTAAGGCGGTGTATTGTGTCATCCACAAGATGCCGCTATACCGCTTTATGAGCCTCATGATGTACCGTAGTGTTGACACGTTCTTCTGTTCATTTTATCAAGCCATTCTAACAGAAGTGGAAATTGAAATGTAAAATATCTTTGTTGTTTTCTCACTAAAGTTCAATTCATAGATATATTTTCTGTTTTAAACTGCTTGTGACTTTACTGCTTAAAGACCTAAATGCGGAATACTAGGGAAAGTCAAAATGTTTTGTTCTTTCTTTTGAATTTGATTGATACATGGTGGCTAATGCAAGGCGGTGTATGATGATATAAGCAGCGAGAGCTTGCTTTTGATATGCATGTGCACCATTTGATCAACTCTATAGATGCTGTGGAATAAATTATCAAGCCATGATACCGAACCCCTCTGTGTCCGTGTCCTCTCCCTCTCCCACCGTCCACGAACATACATAACACAACGCAGCGTAGCAGCGGCGGTGCTAGAGACCAGTAAACGTACCAGAGAGAGAGCGAGGGCTACATCTTTGGTGCCGTGACGCGGATGGATTGAGGTTTAGGGGGGTGAGTGTAGGGCTGCCACTAACGACTATTTTTATATCGATTAATCTATCAACTAATTTATCAATCAACAATTTTACTTAAAACATTTCATTTAACTTGCAACGTTGGCCTTCAGTAGTGTACTATAAAAAAGTATAAATGTAAACAAGCCCTTGATAAAATGTAAAACTAAAAGAGTAAAAATGTAAAAAGGTACACATTTGTAAACCAACATAAAAAAGAGAATATCAGCAAATACTTTAGTGTTGTCACAATACCAAAATTATGACTTCGATATGATACAAGACTAAAATACCTCAAATCAGATACTGAATCCATACCATGGCAAAAAACGTCTCGGTTACGTATGGTAACCCTTGTTCCCTGAAGGAGGGAACGGAGACGTACGTCGGACGTCACCGACGAATTGGGATCCCTTTGGAAAATGCCACAGTTACTACCACTTCCAGCGCCCAGCGATGAGCCCCTCAGACCCCGTCTGTTAGCGGGCAGGGAAATTCACGCAGGTAGAGTCAAAAAGCTGCAAGACCCATTCAGCTGACTTTAGATTAGATTAGATTAGATTCAACTTTATTGTCATTACACAAGTACAGGTACAAGGCAACGAAATGCAGTTTAGGTCTAACCAGAAGTGCAATAGCAGCAAGTGCAGGATATACAACGGTTGCATAAGTGCAGGACATGGATATGTACTGAATATATATATATATATATATATATATATATATATATATATATATATATATATATATATATAGAGAGAGAGAGAGAGAGAGATGGTTATTACTATAAACAGAATTTACAGGTGAATATGTACAATGAATATAATATAATATACAGATGGCTATTACTATAAACAGAATTTTACAGATAGAGTTATACAATAATATGTTAGGCTAAGATGAGGAATAGCAGTGGATTAAGGTAGTGCAATAAAGTATGGACAGAGCTATCCGAAAAAAGTGTAAAGTGCAGTGGAAAGTGGTTGCATATTGCAGTTAGAAGTACGGTGCAAAATGCAAAAGTAAACAGTTGGTACTGTGAATACAGTCGGCAGTGCAAATGAGCATAATCCAGTTAAGATATGGCAGTGCAAGATGCATAAGTAAACAGTTGTTACTGTAATAAACAGTCGGTAGTGCAAATAACAAAGTGAAGGCAGATGTGAGGTAGGAGAGTTAGCAGTTTATGAGGGAAGTGGATCAACGGGGGTTTGAGTTCAGTAAAGAGACAGCTCTGGGGAAAAAACTGTTCTTGAGTCTGCTGGTCCTGGTCCGGAGGATCCTGAAACGCCTGCCGGAGGGCAGGAGAGAAAACAGTCTGTGGGCCGGGTGGGAGGAGTCCTTGAGGATGCTGCGAGCTCGATGCAGACAGCGTTTCCTCTGGATGTGCTCGATGGCAGGTAGTGGAGTCCCTGTGATGCGCTGGGCAGTTTTCACCACCCGCTGCAGTGCCTTGCGCTCCGCAACAGAGCAGCTCCCATACCATACTGCCACACAGTTGGTCAGGATGCTTTCTATTGCGCAGCGATAGAAGTTCACCAGGATAGCCGAGGAGAGCTGATTCTTCCTCAGTGTCCTCAGGAAGAAGAGGCGCTGGTGAGCCTTCTTGACCAGGCTGGAGGTGTTTGTTGTCCACGACATGTCCGCCGAGATGTGGATCCGACTGCCGCGGGTAACGGAGGACTCAACAGGGTTCGCCGTTCTGGGGAACTCAACTGGAGTGGTAGCGCACGCATCCGGTCCGTAAGGAGGGGAATGGTGCAGCAAGCCGACACAAGAACGGGCACTTCGGTATTACTGACTATGGGAAGTGAGCACACAGGAAGATACCGGCTCTACACGGAGGCTATCAAATCTAGCGAACGTGTTAGGTGTCGCCCAGCCCGCAGCTCTGCAAATATCTGTCAGCGAGGCGCCACAAGCCAGCGCCCAGGAAGAAGCAACACCCCTGGTGGAGTGGGCTCTTAACCCGAGCAGGCAGGGCACGTCATGGGATTCATACGCCAAGACGATGGCATCCACTATCCAGTGGGCCATCCTCTGCTTGGAGACAGCCTTTCCCTTCTGCTGTCCTCCGTAACAGACGAAGAGCTGCTCTGAGGTCCTGAAGCTTTGCGTTCTGTCCACGTAAGTCCGGAGAGCATGGAAGGGACAGAGAAAAGCTAGGGCTTGGTCTGCCTCCTAGAAGGCAGCGCTTGCAGGCTCACCACTTGGTCCCAGAAGGGAGTAGTGGGAACCTTGGGCACATATCCAGGCCGGGTTCTCTTGATCACATGAGAGTTACCAGGCCCGAATTCCAGGCACAATTCGTCGACCGAAAATGCCTGCAGGTCCCCTACCCTCTTGATGGAGGCCAATGCAGTCAGGAGTACTGTCTTCAACGACAGGATCTTTAACTCTGCTGACTGCAAAGGCTCAAAGGGCGCTCTCTGCAGCGCGGTTAGCACCAGAGACAAGTCCCAAGAGGTTATAGAGGGAGGGTCGAGGCTCCTCACTCCTGCTGTCACACACACACACGTCCTCACTCCTGCTGTCACTCACACACACGTCCTCACTCCTGCTGTCACACACACGTCTTCACTCCTGCTGTCACTCACACACACGTCCTAACTCCTGCTGTCACACACACACACGTCCTCACTCCTGCTGTCACTCACACACACGTCCTCACTCCTGCTGTCACACACACGTCCTCACTCCTGCTGTCACACACACACACATCCTCACTCCTGCTGTCACACACACGTCCTCACTCCTGCTGTCACACACACACACATCCTCACTCCTGCTGTCACACACACACACGTCCTCACTCCTGCTGTCACACACACACACGTCCTCACTCCTGCTGTCACACACACACGTCCTCACTCCTGCTGTCACACACACACGTCCTCACTCCTGCTGTCACACACACACGTCCTCACTCCTGCTGTCACACACACACGTCCTCACTCCTGCTGTCACTCACACACACGTCCTCACTCCTGCTGTCACTCACACACACGTCCTCACTCCTGCTGTCACACACACACGTCCTCACTCCTGCTGTCACTCACACACACGTCCTCACTCCTGCTGTCACACACACACACACGTCCTCACTCCTGCTGTCACACACACACACGTCCTCACTCCTGCTGTCACACACACACACGTCCTCACTCCTGCTGTCACACACACGTCCTCACTCCTGCTGTCACACACACACACGTCCTCACTCCTGCTGTCACACACACACACGTCCTCACTCCTGCTGTCACACACACACACACGTCCTCACTCCTGCTGTCACACACACACACGTCCTCACTCCTGCTGTCACACACACGTCCTCACTCCTGCTGTCACACACACGTCCTCACTCCTGCTGTCTCACACACGTCCTCACTCCTGCTGTCTCACACACGTCCTCACTCCTGCTGTCACACACACGTCCTCACTCCTGCTGTCACACACACGTCCTCACTCCTGCTGTCTCACACACGTCCTCACTCCTGCTGTCTCACACACGTCCTCACTCCTGCTGTCACACACACACGTCCTCACTCCTGCTGTCACACACACGTCCTCACTCCTGCTGTCACACACACGTCCTCACTCCTGCTGTCTCACACACGTCCTCACTCCTGCTGTCACACACACGTCCTCACTCCTGCTGTCACACACACGTCCTCACTCCTGCTGTCACACACACGTCCTCACTCCTGCTGTCACACACACGTCCTCACTCCTGCTGTCACACACACGTCCTCACTCCTGCTGTCTCACACACGTCCTCACTCCTGCTGTCTCACACACGTCCTCACTCCTGCTGTCACACACACACGTCCTCACTCCTGCTGTCACACACACGTCCTCACTCCTGCTGTCTCACACACGTCCTCACTCCTGCTGTCTCACACACGTCCTCACTCCTGCTGTCACACACACGTCCTCACTCCTGCTGTCTCACACACGTCCTCACTCCTGCTGTCTCACACACGTCCTCACTCCTGCTGTCACACACACACGTCCTCACTCCTGCTGTCACACACACGTCCTCACTCCTGCTGTCTCACACACGTCCTCACTCCTGCTGTCTCACACACGTCCTCACTCCTGCTGTCACACACACGTCCTCACTCCTGCTGTCTCACACACGTCCTCACTCCTGCTGTCACACACACGTCCTCACTCCTGCTGTCACACACACGTCCTCACTCCTGCTGTCACACACACGTCCTCACTCCTGCTGTCTCACACACGTCCTCACTCCTGCTGTCTCACACACGTCCTCACTCCTGCTGTCACACACACGTCCTCACTCCTGCTGTCTCACACACGTCCTCACTCCTGCTGTCACACACAGGTCCTCACTCCTGCTGTCACACACACGTCCTCACTCCTGCTGTCACACACACACACACGTCCTCACTCCTGCTGTCTCACACACGTCCTCACTCCTGCTGTCACACACACGTCCTCACTCCTGCTGTCTCACACACGTCCTCACTCCTGCTGTCACACACACGTCCTCACTCCTGCTGTCACACACAGGTCCTCACTCCTGCTGTCACACACACACACGTCCTCACTCCTGACAGCTCCTGACAAAAACTTTATAGCAGCTTTTAGATATTGTTCTGTTTTTTGTTATAAGTCAGAAATGACAATGAGGTGCTTCATGCAATACAAAGTCAATTGAGAGCGTTGGATTGTTTCCCCCCGGTGTGAGCGTGGCCTCAATGCGTCTCTATAATAAAGTCAAACCTTTGGTTAAACTGCTAATTCACCTTCATTTTGTTACCCTTGTTGTTTCCCTTAGAACACAAAAGATGAATGAATTGTACTGATAAAATAAGAATACAGTTTGTTTTCACTGCACAGAAACCACTGAGACCGGATCGATTTCTGTGCATGTATTTATTTGTTAATTGCATTGTTATTTTCTTCTCCAGCTCCTCCAGATGTTCACATGTTTGCGAGTGAAGCTCCTGGTGATCAGAATAAGCTGGTTCTGACGTGTCTGGCCACTGGTTTCTACCCCAGAAATGTTCAGATGGACATCAGATTGAACAGAACTAAACTTGAGGATCAAACATCTGGAATCAGACCAAATGAGGATCAAACCTTTCAGATGAGAACCAGTGTGAAGATCGACAGAAACCATAGAGGATCTTATGACTGTCTGCTCATTCACAGCAGTCTGACAGAACCAGCTTCAGCAGAATGGGGTAAATATAATCATAATATGAGTGAATATGAACGCTCTTTATACAGTGATGATGTTTCTGATCACACACCAATACAGTTAAAGAGCCTCGATTCAGTTCACCAGGTGATGATGTTGGTTAAAGCACTCATAATGTGTGTTTTCTGCAGATGTATCATGTCTGGACTGTGGGACAGGACTCTTCTGGCTTTATATAACAGGAGCAGCAGCAGCATTTCTACTTCTACTTCTACTTCTCATTTGTTGGTGGATCAACAAAAAGAAAGAGTCAAACGGTGAGTTCAGATATTCGGCGTGAGCGTTAGTGTGTTAAATCTGCTGCTCTTAAATATTCTTGTCTTAGATTTTGTTTAAATGCATGACCTTGAGCTGGGATAGTTTGACTGTGTCCGGCCCTGATGTCTGTGGTTTATGGACACCAGTAGAAATGATTGAAATACAGTATCCTTATTTTCCATCTCTGTTCGGCAAGAAATGTAGTTTGTTTGTTTAAGATGAAATAGGACACCATATCAGATATTTTACATATTTCAAAGGATTGAGAACATATAATATGAGTTTCATGTATAATAATTCTCTGTTGTTGTTTCAGGAGGAGGGATCAGATACGAAATCATCAAACTGAGAAGGAGATTGACTGGACCAAGAGTGACCAGGAAGTCTGCAGTTTTATTCCCGAAATCCTACCTGTTTTATTTAGTTTTTTTGTATATAATGCCATATGATTTTATAACATGTGCATTATGTATCTGTATTATGCACATACTTTGCATGTAGTGTTTTTGTTCTATCAAAAAAAAAAAGAAGCATAAATCATAAAATTATAAAGGTTGATTTTGTGATGTTTGCAGCTTCTGGCGATTGGACAGGCCACTGTAAGAGAATATTGTTGGTTTAACTTAAAAAAAAGTAAGTTATCTGCCGCACCTTAAAATTTTGAGTTCATTGAAATAATAAATTTGAGTTAATACACTGAAGGAGATTGGTTTAACCAACATTTTATCTGAACTACATTAATTATCTAAGTTGATTTGACTAAAGAAAGAAGAGTTGTGATAAATCATTAAAATCATTTTTTAGCGTGTTCACTGTAAAAAAACCTAATTTTATAGTTTAATGTTAAATTATTTTAGATTACAAACAATATATCTAAATTAACTTCTGTTTTTAATTATTATGACTTATCGGCTGTTACATGACATTAATAATTCACATTTTTATTCAGTATTTCGTTGTAATACTGTATTAGTTAAATGATAAACTGGTCGAATGACTGTCAAACAAAACCCTTGAAATGACAGTAAAATATCCTAATTTAAATGAACTGAAAACTGTTATTTTACAGGCATTTCCTGAATTATTACACTGGTCTCTTCTCTGGTTACTAGTGCAATACTTAATTTACTGTACGTGTTATTATTGTGATTATGGAACTATTAGAGGTCATGGTTAAACTCCACAGGCTGAATTTATCGAGTCCTGTCAGGAGACTTGTGTGCGTTTTACTCTGTGTAACTTTTCATGCAGTGTCAGGAACACTTTAGAGATGCGTTCCTGCACTGGCTAATCATGATCAGGTCATGGGATTGAGGGAACATGTGTTGATCAAATGTACAGATGGTGTATGGAGACTCTGACGCCTACTGTAAATGTGTCTCTTTGGACAACGTGTGTTAAATGTGCAATATTGAGAAATAAACGAGTCTCAACTGAGTTTGAGTGTGTATTATTGGACATGCTTGTGTATAAAGATCTTCAGTGATATCAGACATTTCTCTCGGCTCATACAGCAACACATGTTCGATAGAAAATAAATAAGCGACTCTGAGATGTTGGCAATCCGTGTGGTTTGAATGACAGGAAGACGTGAGCTGGACTTCTATGACAACAAGTTACACACAGTAATGCACATTAAGAGTGTAAAGGCCACCAAACATTGAGCTACTTCAAAATTTTTAAGTTAAATAATAAAAAAAGGAAACAATATTGCCAAAAATTCAATTTCAAAATACAGAATTAAAAAACATACATATTACTTTATCATAAGTGGTTATGACATTTATAAAGCAGCTAGTTCCTTAACAATGTATAGTGTTCTTTCTTAATACATATTGTTTTAATCACAGGCACAAAAATGGGGGTTCCCTGAGTGTGTAATAATCAGTGTGTGTGTGTGTTTGTTGTGCACCGCCTATAGGCTCACTAAATGACACAAAAAAACTTTAGACTTGACTTTAGAGCAGGTTTAGATTAAATTAGGCGCCAGTGGTTGCATGCACTTGTCCTGGAAGAGTTCCCGTGAGATCGGGAGTTAAGGCCGCAGTTTGAGACAGCGGCCCGAATGGATAAGGCTCTGGCCCGGTGTCCAGACTCCACAGACGGATCACCCTCCTCCGCTTCAGGTGAAGGTGGGGGAGAAAAGTCCTCGAATTCGAATGACTGCTCTGTTGCAAAGCTACAGGTATCACTCCAGTCACTCTCCATCTCCCTTCAAGGACAAGCCCTTGAACTGAACTCGAAAACATCTTAAGCTATGGCTAACATTCACACAACACAAGCTCACACAACACAGGACTCTTCAGACTCTTACTCGCAACATACATACCTCACCCCTATCCTTGCCCCCGTCCAACCGTCTGCCCCTCCCTTTCCTCCTTCCTATCTCCCTTACTCAGTCCCAACAAAAAAAATCCATCACGTGACCACGTGTACTGTGTTATGTATGTTATGTTATGTTTTGCATGTATGCTTTGCAATCTGCATTTCTTTTTTTCTGGAGAGCGTGTGGTGGCGCTTTGAATAGCTGCGGCTCGGAGGCTTGCTCCAAACTCATTTCGTTGCATTGTACTTGTACATGTGTAATGACAATAAACTTGAATCTAATCTAATCTAATCTTTGCGAGTCAATCAATCCGTCACTGCGGCTCTCGGGTGCCCGGCTGCCCACCCCCCACTCAGCCCTGCCCTCGGTTCGTCCCCTCGGTCTCCGCTGTGTCAGGTGAAACAGAGAACCCAAGAGCGAAGGCAGATTCAAACAAATTTAATGAAGACAGAAACGAAGGCAGTCGGCCGTGCGTTCACGCTGATCTGTAGCAAACGTGGAAGTCAATCACTTGGTGCGAGACAAAAATCTTTTTTTTGCATGTAAAAGTACATTTTCTTGCTGTCAACTGTTGTGCCAAAGCCAATTGATTCAGGTAGATATCACACATGTTGATGAACCACCAACATATAAAACCATGTGATGATGCTAGCTGAAGATTATCCTGAATTGCTAAGAGAGATCGTTTTTTCTAAAAATGTGGCGGTGGGGTAAAGTGAGACAAATCTGCGGGGTAAAGTGAGACATATTTTAATGTAAACATATTTTAATGTAATATTCCATTACATATGTTTTAATTTTAATGACATACACATTGTAGAAAAGCCCTCATGCCAAGGCAATACACCAGGAAGACGACCTGGGGCACATGTTCCTAAAAGTGATGTGGTGAAGAAGCTGCCTCAACCTAAAAGGCCTGGAGGAACCACACGGAGAGAGCAACTCCTCATCTTTCCCTGTAACCTTCAGGGCAGGAATGTAGAGTAGGCCTATAGTAGAGTATGACAGTAGGCTGATGGGTCTGAACTGGTTCTATCTGTCATTTGAATGATAATTAAAATATGTTGAATTATATTATGTTGTATTTGATTTGGTTCAGAGTTACTTTCAAGTGTTTAGAAAAAAAGTGTGTCTAATTGAGAAATCCCCATGATTCTGTTACTAGTCCGACATTAGTTCTGGAATGTGTGGTTGTCAAGCGAGCTGTCAGGATTACAACATGTGTTGTTATGGTAGTTTTGAATTTTGCGCATGCGCGGGTTGTGAGTGCGTTGTTGGTGTTAGAGCTCCGTCGAATTGATTCATAATCCTTGATTTTCTCCTTATCACCCGCTTACAAACAAATATTTTCTATTATTTACAGCGTGTGAATATATCTCCGATACGATTCTCTATAAAAAACAATCGGATTGCTTTGATATCACTACTTATATCCGAACTTCCGCTACTAGCCGTAGCCCGCAAGCATTGCACGCGTGGTAACTTATTTACATCGGTAGCCGTAGCCCGCTAGCATTGCACGCGTGGTAAACTTATTTACCTTGTGGACTCGGAGAGTTTACCACGCGTTTACCATCTGCTACAATGGCGAATAACTCGGATGTGTGTCTAATGTTACCTTTGAGTGCAGGCGAGGACACGTTCGAGCTGCATTCGGTGCAGTTGGAGTTGGAGTCGGTGGAGAAGCAGATTCGCGACCTACTAGACAGACAAGCCGTGCTGAGAGAGCGACGATCAGCGCTTGAAACATCACGCACCGATGCGCACAAGTCAGTGGTTAATAACCTGTTGACTCCGAGCTCGTCTACTCCTTGTGTTTCTTTGCACAGGACACAAGCACCCAGGACGCGATCATCATCCCTGGTTTCGTTCACTCCGGCACCGACACAGCACCTTGGACTCTGGGTTTTTCCACAGCGGAAGACGCGAGCCAGGACCAGAGCTAGGACCTCTCCGCCCCTCCCGGTCTTCGAGATCTCCACCTGGAACCGCTTCTCCCCTCTTCGCAAGACGGAATGCGATGCTGTGGTGATCGGTACTTCCATCGTCCGGCATGTCCACGCTACCTCAGGTAAAGGCAAGGTAATCACTCACTGCTTTCCTGGTGCTCGTGTTTTCGATGTCGCTGCGCAGGTTCCCGAGATCCTGAACGGTGACGAGCGCATCGGAGCTGTCGTGTTGCACGCGGGAACGAACGACACCAGGCTGCGGGAGACGGAGGTTCTGAAGAAGGACTACAAGAGTCTGGTAGAGACGGTGCGCAGAACATCGCCTGAAGCAACGATCATCGTGTCTGGACCCCTTCCCACGTACCGACTAGGACATGAAAAGTTCAGTAGATTATTTGCTCTAAATGAATGGTTAATGTCATGGTGTAATGAACAGAAGCTGCTCTTTGTAAATAATTGGAATCTGTTCTGGGAGCGACATAGGCTGTTCCGTCCTGATGGCCTTCACCCCAGCAGAATCGGAGCGGCTCTTCTGTCGGACAACATCTCCAGGGCGTTACACACCACCATATGACTAGTAAGTCAAAGTCCAGATCACAGTCTTTCCTGTCCTAACTTAATTGACGTAAGTACCCACCTAAGGCGGTTATTGTAAATGAAATGGTCACAGATAATAGTTTCGATGTACTTTGCCTTACTGAAACCTGGCTTAAGCCAAATGATTATTTCGGTCTAAATGAGTCTACTCCGCCAGGATACTGTTATAAGCACGAGCCCCGCCTGATTGGTCGTGGCGGCGGTGTTGCAACAATCTATAGAGATATTCTTAATGTTACTCAGAAAACAGGTCACAGGTTTAATTCGTTTGAAGTACTAGTGCTAAATGTTACGCTCTTAGATGTAAGAAAGAAATCCGTATTATCTCTAGCCTTGGCTACTGTGTATAGACCTCCAGGGCCCTGTGCTGATTTCTTAAAAGAGTTTGCAGACTTTCTCTCAGATCTATTGGTCAACGTCGATAAAGCATTAATTGTTGGAGATTTTAACATACACGTAGATAGCACAAATGATGCATTAGGGGCTGCGTTTACAGATCTATTAAACTCCTTTGGGATCAAGCAAAACGTCACTGGTCCCACTCATCGTCTTAATCACACACTAGATTTAATTATATCACATGGAACCAACCCAACCGATATAGATATTATACCGCAAAGTGATGATGTCACTGACCATTACATGGTAACTTGCATACTGCGTACTGCTGAAATCTGTCATGTTGCGCCACGTTATCGACCAGGCAGAACAATCATTCCAACCACTATAGATAGATTCTCAAATAGCTTACCTGATCTGTCTCAGCTGCTCAGTGAACCCAAACAAACAGATGAACTAGAGGAAATGACTAGCAGTATGAGCAACATTTTCTCTAGCACATTAGAAATTGTTGCACCAATTAGATTAAAAAAGGTTAGAGAGAAAACTAAAGCACCGTGGTACAACAGTGCTACACATGTTATCAAGAGAGAAACTCGTAACTTAGAGCGTAAATGGAAACAAACTAATTTAGAGGTCTTTAGAATCGCGTGGAAAGATAGTATGTCACGTTATAAAAAGGCCCTAAAAGCAGCCAGGGCTGAGCATCTCCGCAAACTAATAGAAAATAATCAAAATAACCCAAGGTTTTTATTTAACACCGTGGCTAGACTAACAAATAAACAAGCATCGCCTGAGCAAAATATTCCGTTACAGTTTAGTAGTAATGATTTTATGAATTTCTTCACTGAGAAAATAGAAAGCATCAGAAACAAAATTGTAAATGTACAATCTTTAATGATGTCTTATGATTCAACCGCAACTATCGCCCCTCAAGAACTACTACACCGTTTTACAACTATAGGACAGGAAGAGCTAAATAAACTTATCATTGCATCTAAACCAACAACATGTTTATTAGATCCAATACCCACTAAACTACTCAAAGAGTTGTTCCTGTAGTGGAAGAGCCTCTACTCAATATTATTAACTCGTCTTTATCTTTAGTTCATGTTCCAAGAATATTCAAGTTGGCAGTCATAAAACCTCTCATTAAGAAGCCACAATTAGATCATAATAACCTAGCAAATTACAGACCAATTTCAAGTCTTCCATTTATGGCTAAAATACTAGAAAAAGTTGTGTCCGCTCAATTGTGCTCTTTCTTGCAAGAAAATGATATCTATGAAAAATTTCAATCAGGATTCAGGCCGCATCATAGCACAGAAACTGCACTCGTTAAAATCACAAATGATTTACTTCTAGCTTCTGACCTAGGCTGTATCTCAATACTAGTTCTACTCGATCTTAGTGCTGCGTTCAATACTTTAGATCATAAAATACTCTTAGATCGACTTCAAAATTATACTGGTGTTCAGGGACAGGCATTAAACTGGTTTAGATCGTACTTATCAGACCGCTACCATTTTGTCTGTCTAAATGGGGAAAAATCAAAGATGACGTCAGTAGACTATGGGGTGCCGCAAGGATCCGTGTTAGGCCCTCTGCTATTCTCAATATATATGCTGCCACTTGGTAATATTATAAGAAAACATGGAATTAATTTCCACTGTTATGCTGATGATACTCAATTATATATTATCTAAACTGACAGCGTGTGTTGAAGATATTAAATACTGGATGACGTGTAATTTTCTGCTATTAAATTCAGATAAAACGGAGGTATTACTTATTGGTCCAAAAAACTGCCCACAAAACCTCTCACAATACAACTTTACCTTGGAAGGATGTCCTGTCACTTTATCCACTACAGTAAAAGACCTAGGTGTTATACTAGACCGCAACCTGACATTCGAAAATCATATTTCATATGTTACAAGAACGGCATTTTTCCACCTTAGAAACATTGCTAAGCTACGTAACATGCTATCTATTCCTGATGCAGAAAAGTTAGTTCATGCATTCATGACCTCGAGATTAGATTACTGTAATGCTTTATTAGCTGGTTGTCCTGCATCCTCAATAAACAAACTACAGTTAGTCCAAAACGCAGCTGCTAGAGTTCTTACTAGGTCAAGAAAATATGATCATATAACACCAATTTTATCATCGCTACACTGGTTACCTATTAAGTTCCGTATCAATTACAAAGTACTGCTACTGACCTATAAAGCCCTAAATGGTTTAGCTCCAGTGTATCTAACGGATCTTCTATCGCCCTACAATCCATCGCGCTCTTTAAGGTCACTAAACTCTAGGCTTCTGGTCATTCCTAGGATATCTAAGTCCACTAAAGGAGGGAGGGCTTTTTCACATTTAGCTCGTAAACTCTGGAATAGTCTGCCTGATATTGTTCGAGGTTCAGACTCGCTGCCTGTCCCAGTTTAAAACTAGATTAAAGACACATCTCTTTAGCCAAGCATTCACATTATAATTACCCTTTATACTACAGTTAAATCGGAACAAAAGCATTAACATAATATTCTGAACAGCAGCTACGCTAATTATTTCCCATCTGCTTTTCTGTTGTTATCTCGGGACACTAGTCTCGAGGTAAATAGTTTGTCAGCTCCAGTTTGTATCCAGCCTCTCATGAAGACTTCGGATGCCCCAACACCTGTGATGAGACGACTCCACGCCTGTGAAGAGACGACTCAACGCCAGCGTTGTTATGGCCTAAATTAATACACGATTGATTAACTTTTTCGAACATTTTTCTTTAACATTGTCTTTCTAACATTTTTACTGTTCATCTATGAAATGTACTTTCTGTAAAGCTGCTTTGAAACAATGTGTATTGTGAAAAGCGCTATACAAATAAATTTGAATTGAATTGAATTGAATTAAGTTTGCCAGTGACCATTTGGATGATCCAGAGGAGTCATGGGAGAAAGTCATGTGGTCAGATGAGACCAAAATAGAACTTTTTGGTCATAATTCCACTAAACGTGTTTGGAGGAAGAAGAATGATGAGTACCATCCCAAGAACATCATCCCTACTGTGAAGCATGGTGGGGGGGTAGCATCATGCTTTGGGGATGTTTTCCTGCACATGGGACAGGGCGACTGCACTGTATTAAGGAGAGGATGACCGGGGCCATGTATTGCCAGATTTTGGGGAACAACCTCCTTCCCTCAGTTAGAGCATTGAAGATGGGTCGAGGCTGGGTCTTCCAACATGACAATGACCCGAAGCACACAGCCAGGATAACCAAGGAGTGGCTCTATAAGAAGCATATCAAGGTTCTGGCGTGGCCTAGCCAGTCTCCAGACCTAAACCCAATAGAGAATCTTTGGAGGAGCTCAAACTCTGTGTTTCTCAGCGACAGGCCAGAAACCTGACTGATCTAGAGAAGATCTGTGTGGAGGAGTGGGCCAAAATCCCTCCTGCAGTGCAAACCTGCTGAAAAACTACAGGAAACCTTTGACCTCTGTAATCGCAAACAAAGGCTACTGTACCAAATATTAACATTGATTTTCTCAGGTGTTCAAATACTTATTTGTAGCTGTATCATACAAATAAATAGTTAAAAAATCATATATTGTGATTTCTGGATATATTTTTTTTCATAGATTATGTCTCTCACAGTGGACATGCACCTACGATGACAATTTCAGACCCCTCCATGATTTCTAAGTGGGAGAACTTGCAAAATAGCAGGGTGTTCAAATACTTATTTTCCTCACTGTATATATATAGGAAATTGGACTGACGGCAATGGTACTACATTTCTAAAAATGGTCATATATAGCATTACATACTACGACAACAACAACAACAATTTCTCATGTAACTGTATGTCATATCTCTCAGAATCATGGGACAATAACTCAATAATGCTACAGTAAAATTGTTCATAATGTTGCATGGTGACAGTCAAGATCATTGGGTTTAAGGATGCAGTTCAAATTTGAAAGCACCCTTAAAGGCAGTGGAGATATAGCGCCTCCATCTGGGCCAATAGTGCAATATCTCATGTAAATGAATGTAATATCTCTCAGAATCATAGGATCATAACTCAATAATGATACAGTGAAATTGCTCACAATAATGCGTGGTGACAGTCAAGTTAATTGGGAATAAGGCTCCAATTAAATTTGAACCCACCCTTAAATGCAGTGGAGATATAGTGCCTCCAATTGGCCCATAGTGCAATTTCTCATGTAACTGTGTGTAATATCTCTCAGAATCATGGGACAATAACTCAATAATGCTATAGTAAAATTGTTCATAATGTTGCATGGTGACAGTCAAGTTCATTGGAAATAAGGCTCCAGTTCAAATTTGAACGCACCCATGAAGGCAGCCGAGATATAGTTCCTCCAATGGGCCAATAATGCGTTATTCTAACTGTACTGTCATATATGTCAAGTTCATGGATCCATAACTTCAAAATACTACTGTAACAATGTCTGTAATTTTGCATGGTGACAGTCAGGCACACTGGGTATAAGGCCCCAGTGGAACTGTGAACGCACCCATAAAAGCAGCCGAGCTATAGCGCCTCCAAATGGGCCAACAATGCAATAGCTCTTCTAACAATATTGTCATGTATTTCAAGTTCATGAATCCATAACTTCAAAATGCTACAGTAAAAATGTCTGTCATTTGGCATGGTGACAGTCAGGCACACTGGGTATAATGCCCCAGTAGAACTGTGAACGCACCCATAAAAGCAGCCGAGATATAGCGCCTCCAAATGGGCCAACAATGCAATAGCTCTTCTAACTGTATTGTCATATATGTCATGTTCATGAATCCTTAACTTCAAAATGCTACAGTAAAAATGTCTGTAATTTTGCATGGTGACAGTCAGGCACTATGGGTATAAAGCCCCAGTGGAACTGTGAACGCACCCATAAAGGCAGCCGAGATGTAGCGCATCCAAATGGGCCACTTGTGCCATTAATGTAAAGGCTCTTACTGTACCGTCATTTGTCAAATTCGTTGGTCCATAAATTCATAACGCTACAGTAAAAATCTTTGAAAATTTGAATGATGATATTCAAGCACGATGGGTATAAAGCACCTGAAATGTTTTACTTCCCCAAATGTTGTAAGATATTAGAAATTACAGTATTGACAAATATCATATATCCATTTAAGTAAAATTAGTTTGCATTTCAGAGCAATGATAACATGATTATACATTTTGTATTTCATCCATATTTGATGTTCTGGAGACCTTGCAGGGGTAGGTGTCATCTGGTGTTGGTTCATCTGAAGTCTTCGGAGGCTGGATCCAAGCTGGTGCTGGCATTAATCTCTAGTTACCTTACCTTTTAATGATTTATTAATGCATTCAAAGCATTCAAGTGCAATAATTGAAGAATAATGTAATTATATTTTATGTACATTTGTAT
>CM042261.1:41988759-42051259 GCA_023566225.1 Romanogobio albipinnatus | reverse complement strand
GAGATGATTTTATGGCTTTTAATTCTGACACTATGCAGTGGATTGAGAAAAGCCCCAAAGCCAAAAGAACCAAAGTGAAATGGGATCGTCAAACAGAACGAAACCAGTTCATCAAGTATTACCTCAAGACCTGCACCGACTGGATCTCCACATTTAACAACTCTAAAAAGAGTGAGTTCTGATCAGATCACTTTAATAGACTGCATGAACACTGCTTGTGTATTTCCGGTAGAATCTCAGACAGCAACTTCACTTCCGTATAGCGCTAAGTGTACTAGCGGCAGAGCCATTTCCTGACGTATTTTCTAGATAAGTATCGTTATAAATATAAAAATATATAACATACAATGTCATTCGAGTTATTGCTTTCTGAAAGTTTACATATTAGCGGTGGAAGACGGTAGTTTTGCCTAACATTACTGTGTCTTGTTGAGGAAAGGGGCTTTTACTCACCTTATTCAAGGCAAGGCAAGTTTATTTGTAGAGCACATTTCATACACAGTGGCAATTCAAAGTGCTTTACACAGAAATGGAATTAAAATATTCGTAAGTGAATAAAATAAAATATATATATACGGTAGTATAACCCCTATCTGGAGTGGAAGAAAATGGAGAGTCAGGTTTACTATAAAATATAGTGTCCTGCACACACTAGTAAAACATTATATTTGGTGTTTGAATCATTTTTGGTTTGACTGTATGTGCCCAAGGTTCCTACCACTGCCTTCAGGGACCAGGTTGTGAACCTGTAAGCGCTGTCCCTGGATGAGGCAGACCCAGCCCTAGCTTTGCTCTGTCACGTCCATGCTTTGTTTCCTGTACATGGACCGAACGTAAAGCTTCAAAACCTCAGACCAGCCCTTTGTCTGTTATGGAGACCAGCAGAAGGGAACGGCTTATCCAAGCGGAGGCTAGCCCACTGGATAGTGGATGTTATTGTCCTGGTGTATCAAACCCAATTTGTGCCTTGACCGCTCGGGTTGAGAGTTCACTGTACTAAAAGTGTTGCTTCCTCTTGAGTGTTGACACAAGGCGCCTTGCTGGTAGATATATGTAGAGCTGGTTTTATAGCCTTCGCGAAGAGCTGGTATTCTCCCATGCACTTGCCCCTAGTGGCCGGTAGCGCCAGGAACCCATTCAGTGTTGGCTTGCTGCGCTATTCCCCTCTTATGGACCGGATACGTGCCAAGTTGCCAAGCGGGGCGGAGCATCAGATGTGCATTGCTCATTTAGTTACACTCAAAGTGGATCAGTCTCTCAAGCTAGATCCCAATTTGTCAGTTCACTTTCCCGACGTGTCGTCCCCGTTCCCTCCTTCAGGGAACAAGGGTTACTTAAGTAACTGTGATGTTTTATTTTTTAATAACGTAACCTGACTCTCGCTATGAATTTAACGAAGGAAGGCAGGCTTTGTAATGTTGGTTGATTGCATTATTATTTTCTTCTCCAGGTTCTCCAGATGTCCGTGTCTCTGCGAGTGAAGCTCCTGGTGATCAGAATAAGCTGGTTCTGACGTGTCTGGCCACTGGTTTCTACCCCAGAGATGTTCAGATGGACATCAGATTGAACAGAACTAAACTAGAGGGTCAAACATCTGGAATCAGACCAAACCATGATCAGACCTTTCAGATGAGAACCAGTGTGAAGATCGACAGAAACCATAGAGGATCTTATGACTGTCTGCTCAATCACAGCAGTCTGACAGAACCAGCTTCAGCAGAATGGGGTAAATATAAATAATATAATATAATGGAGGAATAATGGATTAAACTTAATTCAAGTCTCTGAATATGTAGAAAGAGAACATGATAGATGTTGCGGGTCACAAACAATTACAGTTAACGTGCCTCCACTCAGTCCAACATTAAAGGTGTCATGAGGTCAACTTATGACGTTTGCGTGGTTTTTACATTCATAAACATCATAATGAATAAGTAAAAAGCTATTTTCTACCCTGGTTTTGAGGCTCTCTGAAGAAACACTGGGTTTTGATAGGCGTGCCGTACTGAAGACTTGGAAGTAAACGCCCACGGCTAGGATTGGATAGCAGTTTTGCATATTTAATGAGCTTCGGCTCCTCTGTGAGTACACTCTAAAAAAAAAAGGTTCTATATGGCACCAAAAATGGTTCTTCGTCGTAATCATAGGGGAACCACTTTTGGTGCTATATAGCACCATATCTTAACATGTTCTGTATATGGTAGCGGTGCTATATAGCACCTTAGTCAAAGAACCGGTGAAGAACCGCTGAAGAACCACTGAAGCACCAAAATTGGTGCTATATAGCACTAAAAAAGGTTCCCCTATGATTACGAGCCAAGAACCATTTTTGGTGCCATATAGAACCTTTATATACCATATAGAGTGTACACGAGGAATTGTTTTGAAAGCGTGTGAGAAACGGCAACCGAAATGAATCTCCCACAGGGCTCGCAAAGTGTCTTTATCAAACAAACACAATGATTTATCTCTCATCCACCCTCGATTGATTGGAATGTTATTTTTGCATTACTTGGCCCGCCCGATCGGTGGATATAAGCGTGAACCGTGCATCACACACACACACGCATGCGCCAAGTACGTTGCTAGACTGCATGATCAAAACTTCCGCGATTGCATTTTTCCTTCAAATATCAAGTCAAGAGAGTGAACAGCGCACATCAAGAAAGGAATGTTATTTCACTGTTGAAGATAGCCAGTCAGCAGGTCTGGCTTACGTTTTGGTAGCCCGTCTGGAAAACACATAGCCCTGGGACGTTGGAGTTTGCGAGCCCTAGCCCATACATGTCCGAGTCTGATCCCGAATCGCAATGAATCAACAACACCACAAATAAAGGATTCTCCAGCCTGTGACAGTGTGCTAATGTTCAGTTACACACATACACATAATCAATACAATCTGTGACAATGCAGTCCTATCATAGCCTGGATGCCAGCCGAACTTAGCCCCGCCCACAACATTTTAACTCGGGCAGTTCGGTCTGGACTTGATCCGTAGAGAAGTAATTATGCTCGAACAGAAACTGTTCGGACCAATGAAATTGTCAAGGTGGGCTTTAGACGATGATGGACAGATGATAAACAGTGACGTCATCATCCACGTCATCAAAGCCGCTTGGGTTGAATTTGTTCTAATCCTAAACGGAGAACTTGTTCGTATATGCATTCACCTTTACTATTTCTCTCAGAAATGATGCTCGTGTTGGTAAGTACTCTGTGTATCCTTAAATTATTTTTTGACAACAACGGCAAAGATCGTTTACACTCATCTTCTTCAAACGTTAGGCTACTTATTCCAGCGTGCGGGGGGGGGATTCTTCTTTGATTAACAAGGAAGTTTTCAGCTCTGAAACTTACAGGATATTCTTATATCACCATGACCTTTTATATATCAAAAGCTCAAGGGAAAGTTGATTTCTCAATTCATCACCCCTTTAAAAAACATCTTCTTTTTTTTTTTTGCAGTGGGAAATTGTGCCGAGTGTGAAACAGAATCTCGATGGCCTTTTACATCAGTAGTAGCAGCAGCTGCTGCAGTTCTAGTTCTCGCTGTGATTGGTTACCGCATCTACTTAAAGCTATGGTTAAACGGTGAGTTCAAAGAAGAATTGTGCGCACATCCAATAAACTTTTAGCAGGTGCAAGATTAGATGAAGCATTCAACTCAGTGAACAAGAATCTGCACACTGCTGTTGCTGCTCTCAAAGATTTATTATAAAAGACGGCGTGTGCAGATTCTTGTTCACCGTGTTAAACGGTGAGTTGGAAATATATTTTATGCAGCACTTTCTTGTTTTTAAATATCCTTGTTTTAAACAGTATTTCGACAGTATTTACTGTATGACAGTAGAAGTATGAGCTAGTATTTCATTGTGTTTTTTTTGGGATGGACAGAAATTACAAGGTAGGATCCATAACAAATGAGAATTGCATGACATCTGTTTGTACTCAACCTCAAAAAGTTCAAAACATTTTTTTTATTTAATCTACTGTATTTTTTCTAGGTACGATGAGCAGTCATCGTGATGAAACTGGAAAGAAGGTGCAATCAATCATCGTCCATCACATCAGACCTCTATAGTCCAGTGTTTCCCAAGCTTTATAATGCAAGCGAGTGAATGTTACCTGAGATTGTGAAGCTATAAAAAGAGCATCCATCCACCCAGGTACCTGTTGCAAGGAGGGTGCGATAGAGCTGAAGATCTTTGCCCGAACCCGACCGAGCCCGACGGGTTCGGTCTTAATTTCTATCATTTTACACGGACTCGGGCCGGGCTCGGGTTTGCGCGGTAAAATGAGCAGTCAGGTGATGCGTTTTTTTTATTGCGAAAATGGATGCTGAGGAGGTGAAACGGGGGCTGGCCTCTGGCGATTACGTTTTGGTTGCACTGGCAAAGAAAGGGGGTAGGTAAACACACATGTGCTGAATGTTAGAGACGATAAAAGTGAGTGGGTCCGATATCATTGATCGTAAAAAGTGGGTGGGTCTTGTCCCACACACATACAATGGTTCCGACGCCCATGATCACATCGTTCGTTACAGCATCAAAACCCATCCCTGCAAAGGTGAAACAAACGGCGACGGAGAAGTGTGTCAGCTTTTGCTGTAGAGACATTAGGCCTTTTAATATCGTAAATGGCGAGGGGTTTGAAGAGCTGGCACAAGAACTAATCAATGTCGGGGCTGCGTATGGGAGGGTTCCCGTAAACTGTTATTCCCCGCCATGTGACAATTGCGAAAAGGTGCACTGAGATGGCAGAAGAAAAGAGGGAAGCTTTAGTACAGAAACTTAAAGGTCCCGTTCTTCGTGATCCCATTGTTCAAACTTTAGTTAGTGTGTAATGTTGCTGTTAGAGCATAAATAATACCTGTAAAATTATAAAGCTCAAAGTTCAATGCCAAGCGAGATATTTTATTTAACAGAAGTTCCCTTTCAAAGCCTACAGCGAACGGCCGGCTTGGACTACATCCTGGTACTTCCTTCATTAATGACGTCAGTAGAACAGTAGAACAGACTAACCTCCGCCCACAAGAATACGCGAAAAAGGGGGCGTGGTCTTGTTGCTGTCCCACGTGGAGAAGAGGAAGTGTTGCGTGGAGAAGAGGAAGTGTTGCGTTTGAGTGTGTTTGTCGCCATGTCGTCGAGACGCTGTTATTTTCATCCCGGAGTCAAATCACCTTTGTTTGGCTTTCCCAGGGACGCTGTAGAGATCATTGAGCGCATACATCTCCCGTTAAGAGGCGTGACCTTTCCACGTGCGCTAAGCTGCTGTCGAATCACAACACAGGAACCGCTGGCACAATCAGAACTCGTTACATATTTCTGAAGGAGGGACTTCATAGAACAAGGAACTCATCAGCCGTTTTTAGGACAGTGAGAACAGCGGTGTACAGATGAGTAAATTGTGTTAAAAATACTGTGTTTTTTTACACGCGAAACATGAACACATGTTATATTGCACACTGTAAACACAATCAAAGCTTCAAAAAAACACGAAGAATGGGACCTTTAAGACTTTGTTGAAGGATGGCACAGTCGCAATGACCACAGACATGTGGACAGAGGATTATAGGAAAATCAGTTATTTGACAATCACATGCCATTTCATAAGTGAGGATATGGAACTGGTGAATAAAACCCTGACAACTGCAATGTTCCCTTTGGAAGAGGCAAAGAAGGGAGAAAATGTCAGACGGGAGATACTGAAACTACTGGTGACAAAGTTTGGCCTTGACGCTTCCTCTCTCAGCAAAATTGTATGGGTGACCGATGAGGGGGCAAACATTAAATTAGCTCTGCGGCCATACCAGAGATTGGACTGCATTGACCACGTCATTAATACGGTACTGCGCCATGGACTCGACATTGCCGAGTTATCCAAAGCCGACGGTGCTCAAGACATAGGAATTACCATTTCTGATGCTAAATCATTAGTGAGGTACGTTAAACAGTCGGGGCTGGCTGCGCAACTGTCAACAACATTGTTGCAAATGGGAGACACTTGGTTCAGTACAGTGTACCTCACACTGACTTCTATACAGGCCATTTATCCTGAGCTCCATGAAAAGCTGGAGGCACGAGGGGAGAGCGCGCGCATTGAAAAAATAGCACCGGACACACTGGGCTTTTTGATAGACTTTCTGAAGCCGTTCTATGAAGCACAGAGGGAACTTGAGGGAGACAAGTTTCCAACACTTAATAGTGTGAGAAACTGAAACGCCACTGCCAGCCCAATGCCCTGGACTCCACTCAGCAAGCTGTCGTGCATAAAGGGCACATTTTGCGGAGTGTGAAAATGTCAAGCAAGCTGACTGGGAAGATGACGAGGTCACTCGCTACATTGAAACGGCTGTCATGGAAAATGAAATGGATGTTCTTGGCTGGTGGAAGACCAACAAACCATCCTTCCCAAAACTTGCAAAATTAGCCAAATCAGTATTATGGATCCCAGCCACAAAAACATGTAGCCTAATCTTGGTGAGTAAAAGTTTTTTTCAAATTATAATTAAATATGAATTGAGTCTTAAATGCATAATTTAGACTGAGTATAGGCTAATGTTGGCATTTTTCTTGTATTAAATTTCAGCTGCTGTTCACCGTCGCGTTGAGGTCGGACTGTGGAGAGAAGGGCCGAAGCCAATCCAGCGGATAATTTATCTTAAATTAGTTATTACCAAATGCCCATCTTAATTTACAATTTATCTTAATTTAATTTGTTAATAAATACTCCTTTTTATTGGCACGTTGGCCTATTTAGCCTATATTAGTATTGGTGATTGTGGAGAGAGCAGCTGCAAGCAAGTCCCGGTTTCGTTTATCTCAATTTTATGTAACTTTTAGTTTTATTTCGTTATTTACTTTACTTAATTCGTTAAATTTAAAATTTATCTTGATTTCATTTGTTAAGAAATACTTTTTTTTATGGGCCCGTAAGCCTATTTAGGCTAAGTGTAAAAGTTACGATGTTGCAGAGGACTTATTTATTTCTTTGTTCCAACTTCCAAGTGGCCTATAGCTATACGTTAGTCATGAATAAATGATGTTAAAACAATGTATAAATGACTCATTCTTGACAAAAGGCAAAAGAGCTGTGTGCGTGCACATTTGAATAATGTCGGGCTGTAAACGGGTTCGGGCTTTTAAAAACCTGTTCAGTGCTGATTTGGGAGCTGAGTCTGCGCAGTGAACTTTTTTTAGGAGATTGTAAGCTGTAACCTTATAGCAACTGACGTACAGCTCAGCTCTGAGATAATAAAAAAGTGATTTTTTTAATGGTCAGTTTGTCTCAAACTCTTCATTGTTTCATGTGTGAATCACTTAATTTCTTGACCTGATGACCTGATTATTTTACCTGTCCTTCCTGATTGGAAAAGTTTTTTGTCCCGTGTAGACATTCATAATGTTCATATTCATTATAATATACATATGCAATATCCCTTTTTTGTCACTAGAGTTTTCAGTGAAGTGGGATATCAGTCGACACAAAGCTTTGTTTGAAGTAAACTTCCTCTTTCTGTTTCTTCAGGTCATCTTTATCTTAAAACAAGCTTCTCTTTTAGTGATGGTCATTTTCTTCTGTTATAAATATCCTGAAGACTAACGGATATGAATTGGTTCACTTTAGACATTCTGTTGACTATAAGTGGCTATAGTTAGTAACATGTCAACTACTAACAGTAAATAGAGTAGCTCTTAGTAAACCTTCTGCTTAATATCTACTAACACTTTATTTTGATGCAACAGACATTCGACTGACTATAAGAAACTTTACAAGCGCATGTCCACTTATTCTACTAACCCCAACCCTAAACAAATATGAAACAAACCAGTACAACTAGACATGTTAAAACTTGTTATATCACTGGATAGTGTTTGCTGAAATTTTTAGTTTTATTTTTATAAAACTAAATATAAGTGTGTGAAACAATTGGTGTGGAGACTGTGTTTTAAGAGAGTTGTAAAAATACTGTTAAAAGTGAATGTAAATGATTTTACGTCTGGATTTTTCCTCAACGTATGACGTCATGAATGAAACCGAAAGTGTAATTCCCTCCATCAGCCGCTGAGGGGCAGCAAAGCGCTCAGAACAACCCGGAAGAGACGAAATCCCCTTTCACCAGGGACATGCACGGGAATTTTGAGGGGCAGTTGCTCTGACCTAAAAAAAAGGGCTGAAAATCCCTACATGTGACTGCTCCTCCTCATCTTAAATGGAATGTAATTATGAAACATTGCCACTAGTAGGCTAAAATATGAGTCTGATTAATTAATCAATTCACCTACACAGTGTCATGTCATCTTTATCACAGTGCAAAGTCTCTGTCTCACCTGCTGGTTGGCTTTTTCGCAGCCGACCCTGCAGTGATGTGCTGCCCTTTGCTGCCTCCCTGAATCGTCTCTCCCTCTCCTGAATCCGCCTCTTTTCAGTGGGCATCTTGGCTTCAAACAATACCCAAAATAGTGATAGGATTTAGGCATTTAACCATTTTGAATGAAATAATTATTTCATTCTTCTTGCTAAAACGAAATGTGAGAAACTAACTATCAGCAAACATGTAGCTTAGTTTGCCTAAAGTGGCGTTCACACCGGACGCGATTGACACGAATAAATCGCTATGGAAAGCCAAGAGGGCCAAAAACACGTGAATTTTAACACATAGGCTATTTAACGTGTATTTCACGTTTTAAATACACGTGAAATACGTGTTAAATCCGTGTTGTTTATGCGTGACAAATCAGCGCGTATTTTACGCGTGAAATACACATAAAAAAATCAGTTTGAACAGGTCAGTGTCATTGGCTGCTGAAGACTTGGGTCTAACCATTTCTGTGAGTGATGGGGAGTCGACTCCAAAAGAGTGGATTCCTCGACTCTGAATAGCCCAGAGTCGGGGGCGACTGCAGCACATGAATCGACTCTCGGTGTCGACTCTGTTGCTGTGTCCGAAATCGCTCACTTGTTTAATAATTCTCTAATCCCTATAAAGTGCATGGCAGTTGAGTGCACTATAAGCAAGTGAATGAAATGAAGCGAGGAATTCAGACACTGACGTAAAACATCGCGTCAGAGAGCTCACTGCAGAAACTCACACACATTTATTTGAGTGCTTACTTTAGAAATAGAAAACAGTCACAGCGACTTTAGTTTGTAATTATACATAGGCTTCCTCCATGCTAGCTTTAGTTTAATTGATAGTGCCTATTAATGCAATAAATATACATTTGGTTTTCTATGGTTAACCTTGTGTTCATAATCATTAAACTAAATCATAAAAACTCACATCAAGAAGAAACACATGAGTAAGTGTACATTATTATATTTATATCTTTAACTCGCCTTTTAAGAATGATCATGCATGTTTAGCCCCATCACTCGACAACAGCTTTTTTCATGACTATTTTTTCCTGTGTAAAATTAGGAATCGGCCTCAGCTCGGTAGAAACGCTGATAGCCTCATCAAGTCATCGCTAAATTGGACTCATTTGGACGATCACGCTAAAAGTGAAAGGTTTTAATAAGGGGATTTTAAGGCTTTGTGTCGGGGGAGAAATAATTTAAGTGTGTAACAACTGCAATTTTGTCTTATTTCTGACCCTGTTTTGATGTAAAGTAAATGGAGTCGAGGAGTCGATTCCATAGACTCCTACAGTGGGAGTCGGGAATCGGAGTCGACTCCAAAAAACCTGGAATCGAACATTCCTACTGTTCATAGACTAGGCTACCACCATTTAGATCAGCTTATTCAGCCTATTTATTTTGTCTTTTTTTGTTTTGTTTTTGTAAAGCCTATAGAAATAATATAGGCTTATTTAAATTGCAGTTTTAATCAAATGTAGATAAAAATAAAATTGCTGAAATATATATAAAAAATAAAACTCATGCATTAACATTTGTGTGGGGAAATCAGTTACAGTGGAGGTAAGCAATCAATGCAGGTTTAAGATACAGACCATTTATTTATTTATTACATTTGCAATTTGAGACTTTGAAATCTCGCAGTAAGTGAATTGCAGTAGTCTGAACCTGAGGTGATAAAAGCATGAACAGCCATCTCTAGAGTTTTATGATAAAGGAAAGGAAGAAGCAGACAAAGCTGATAACTTGAACTTTTAAAATATAAGTACAATGTAAAAACATGTATGTACACAACAAGTGCATTGTATCAAATTATTTCATTATTTCAATGTTAGTACGCCCTTACCACACCTGAGTATGCACTGGGTAAGACTTAAGTTGTTGAGAGAAATAAGTAAAATCACACAGGTGTCAGCCGCATTTTATTACATTAAAGAATAATGTAAAATACTGGTAAAAATGTTTACAAACATTATCAACATGTATGTTAGGCTATTTCCACAACAAATCCTTTAAAGCAGCACTAGGTAACTTTTGCTCTCGGGGTCCCCCTACAGTTGGGAAACAGTATTGTCCTCTACTACTGTGGTAAACTCTGTCATCCTGCATCAGGGGATCGCATCGCACGTGCATTTGTTGACATGACAGCTATGATAGCCCTGAACACTGCAGGAGGAGTTCACATGCAGGTGTTCTGCTTGCGTCGCGTGTGAAATGTCTTCATCCCAGGTACAGTGGCATATGTTTCAGCATGTCATATGAATATAATTTCATGGGTTTTATTTTTTTCAAACGCCAAATGATCGCGATGCTCACGTTTACAAGCCAGCGTCATTATAGTAGTCTAGTCTTTTGGTTAGCGTTTTACAGAATCTATATGATACTTCAATTCAATGTTTGAGTGGTAGGTAATAACCATATATCGTCAATATAATATCAAGCTACCATAGATGAATCTTCAAATTTGAAAAATCGATTTGCGTTATATCTTGAGGCAAGACAAATAAAGGAAGTGACGTATATGCCGTAAAGCAGTCGAATTTTGTAGTTCTTTTTTTTCTCCCGAAACCCGAAGTTTAAAAGTACGATTAAAAACGATACAGACCCCGTCACTCATTCAACCTATTGTAAGTCGATAGATCATCACAAGAGTCTTGAAAATATATTATGAAGGTTGAAAAGTTACCTAGTGCTGCTTTAAGCATTTTTTCAAGAGCATGACATTGGTATCTGACGTTAAGTTTTATATTATCTGCTGTATTTTTTTCTAGGTCAGATGAGCAGAAATGCAGACAGACCTTTCTCTAAGAGAGGAAGCATCTGCAGTGATGACTGTGTGAGACTGAGCAGGACGAGAGCGAGAGCCGCGGGGAACGGAGCGAGGGCGGTGGCGTGAGTGGTCAGGGTATATTCTGGCAAACCGTTTGCCAATCACGTCTAGCAATCGGCAAAGCAAACTGTGGTACACGCCATTCACCAACGAGAGATGGGTAACTCGCAAAGCACAATGTGCCTTCCTGTTTTCCCAGCACGATACCATAGAACGGAATTTAAAGTAAGAGGTTGAGAAGTAAGAGGCGGGGCACCAGTTATAACATTTCAAAGTTAAAGCTCACGCAAACAGGTATTAATAGACACGTTTTAGTCAAATATTCATGTTTATAGCTACATCCAGTGTTAAAGTAGAACGCACATAATCTGCCGGTTATATTTGGAACATTATTAATGTGCACTTTCGCGCATTCGTTCGGGGGCTAAAGAACACCCGGTGCTGCATCGGAAGCTCTTTACCTGGAGGTGTCAAAATGACTGAGAGAAGATAATTTTTTTAATATATATATTCGCTTCTTACACGAACTTCTCCGAATTACAATAAATTAGTTTGTCACATTGTTTAAAGTGTCAGCTGACACCGTTAAAAATACAACGCATTAGGCTGGATTCCAGTGTATTTAATATTTTAGATAGTTTAACTTCAAACAGCATTCACCTCAACAAATCTCTACAGACAGCAATATGAGCTCCGTTAGTTTACATCTGTCATGTTGCCCTGATATGCAGATTATAGAAACGATTTTCTTAAACATTGAAATTGTTTTTTTATTATTATTGTCATGAATTGTCAGCATAATTACTCCAGTCTTCAGTGTCACATGATCCTTCAGAAGTCATTCTAATATGATGATTTATTGTCAATGTTGGAAACAGTTGTGCTGCTTTTTTTTTTTTGTATAGCTGTGATACTCTTTTCAAGATTCTTATGAACCTGATTAATAAAAAATATTTTTGATTAAATAAATGCAGGCGTGATGACCATAAGAGACTTCTTGCAAAAACATAAAATCACACACACACGTTTGTTTTTGTGAAATGTGGGGACATTCCATAGGATTAATGTTTTTTAAACCGGAAAAAACGTATTTTCTATCCCCTTACTCTACCCCTATCCCTAAACCTACCCATCTCAGGAAACTGTGCAGTTTACCTTCTGTGAAAAAAAACCTCATTCTCATACCCCCCCACCCCCCCTAACCCTACCCCCCACCCCCCACCCTAAATCTGCTACTGCAGATTTGCTCATTTCACAATTTGACCAATTTAATCCATATCACCACTGTGTTAAACTGAATCCCGATTCAACTGTGCATCAGGTGGTCAAATTAATTTAGAATTTTCATGTTTTGTCATTTTCTAAAGTAAATGCATCATTTTTGGGGGGAAAAAAGCTTGGGAATGTTTTTGATACTATGAAAAAATAACAGAACAATCACAGCAGTGTGTATACATCAAATGTCCCCATATTATTAACAATAATCCTCATTCTTTTCCACACGTTTGTAAATAAAAACCCTATGAGTAACTTTTAGCTTTGTGGTTGATCAATTTAACAATTCTTTCAACATTTTAATTATTGTGGTAAGCTTAATTTAACTAAAACCTTGTGAAAGTGCTGCAGGGTTGCTAATTTCTCCATCTCACCATGATTCTAACCATATATAGATCATTGTGTGTTTTCTGGAAAAAGATGTAGGTTTACATGCATTAATTCATATGAACACATGCATGTCAAAAACATAAACATTTCTCATTGTGTTTAATGTCTGGTTGAAGTTATAAGTTTATCAGAAAAAATAATCACAAAAATTTAACTTTATTATGCCACCACAGATACATTCCTACAAGTTATCAAATTAAATGACTAAAAGACCATCAAAGCAAAACATAATAAAAAGAAAAAAAAAGAAAACATGATGGCTGCTGGCTCATTTACTAACGATAGGCCACTGACAAATCAATGGCTGTAAGTCATCATTAACTTATATCACTGTGTAGGCTACAAACTATTGAGAACAACCTACATTCGGCTATCAAAACAGTTCGGCTATCAAAACAGTTCGGCTATCAAAACAGTTCGGCTATCAAAAGGCTATTTCTGTGATCCGAGGAGATTACATTAATATTTTCAGTGGCGCTTTAAAGGGTAACTAAACCCTAAACCAACTTTTTTTAGTTAATGATCTGTAATACTGGGGCTTTATTAATGCTGTTCATTGATTCGAGTAAATGTTTTGACATTTGAGTATAAAGTGTTTTAATTTTATAAAATATGGTGTAAAACCGCCAAAGTGCTGCCCTCTTAAAGCTACACTGTGTGATATTTTCCCCCATCTAGCGGTGAAAGGGTATATGACCATCCAGTAAATATTAGTTTCTTTTCCTCCCAATTCCGATTTCGTTTTAACTCCTACGGTGGCCGATTTAGTCCAAGATTAACACGGCTTCCAGTTCGATCCAGCAATCCCCCTCTTCACATTCGCCATCGAGTTGTAACGCGTGTGTCCGGGTGAAAAATACGGATAGCTCACTCAACGCAACTGGAGTCGATGCAAACACGGAGGCGATTGACGTCAAACAGCCCGCACTTTATTCCCCGCGGAACCCCCACAAGAGTCCGGCACAAACTCCACTTCCGTCCACAGCATCACCCAACAAAACAAAAATAAATGAATGTTAGCAACAGAAGACAGAAAATAATCCGCACACATGGGAGCTCGAGGCGCAGTGCACACATACACACACACACACACACACACAGAGCGCAGGTGCTCTTCTTCTTCTTCTTCTTCTTCTTCTTTGGTGTTTAACGGCGGTTGGCATCCAACTTCAATGGTGCATTACCGCCACCTACTGTACTGGAGTGTGGACCGGAGCTTCAGAGATACCTATATCTAAATATTGATATATATATATATATATATATATATATATATATATATATATATATATATATATATATATATATATATATATATATATATATATATATATATAATAATAAAAAAAAAAAACCCTTTATTTGCAAACTATATCCTATTTACCAAACCTGTATCCTTTAAGAAATTAAACAAATATTCATTTGATGTTTTCCCCAGTATTTCTTTTAGTGAATTTCCTTCAACCCCCACTCTTCTTAGATCTTCTTTCATCTTTATTCTTTCCCTCTCATACTTCTGACATTCTAATATCACATGTTCAATAGATTCAATATTATTACAAAATTCACACTTTCCTGATATATGCTTACCTATACTACATAAATATTTATTTAATCCACAGTGTCCAACCCTTAGTCTAGTAAAGATTATTTCCTGCCTGCGATTTCTTCCAGTGACCCTCCCTGTCCCAACCTTTTGTTGTATACCGTGTAGATGTCTCCCTTTCACCTCTGCATCCCAGCATCTCTGCCACTTTTCCATAGTTTTCCTCCAAATTTGGGCCTTAGCTTCTGCTTTACTTATTAAAATTGGCATTTCAACAGCTTCCATTTTACTAGCTTGCTTTGCCAAACCATCTACAATTTCATTTCCTTTGACCCCTACATGTGCTGGAACCCATGTAAATTTTACTCTCATACCCATCTGACAAATGCGTGTGTAACATTCTATTACCTCATATACTATGTCCTGCCTTGCTTGTGATTTAAATGATTGCAAACTTTTTAAAACTGCACTGGAATCTGAGCAAATTACAACTTTATCTGGTCTAACTTCTTCTACCCACTTCAGTGCCAACCAAATACCCACCAGCTCTATTGTATAGACAGATAAATGATCAGACAGTCTCTTCTGTACCTTAATCCCCATCTTTGGTATTCCGAAAGCAGCCCCTGTTTGTCCAGACTTAGGATCTTTAGATCCATCTGTGTACATATCCAAATATCCATAATACTCTTTATTCAACTGATTATAAAATACTTCACATAAATCCACATCCCTTCTACTCTTTAGATAGCTATTTAATATCTGCAAGTCCACACTCGGCTGTACAAGAAGCCAAGGTGGCCTGACTGGCATCGGAACGGTTGGGCTAAATTTCTTTCCCTCCAGCCCCATCTCTTTTCCTATAACATCACCCACCCATCCAAAACTCGGACTTTTAATCTTTCCATGCTCCCAGCATACCTGCAGAACTGTCCTCGAGGGGTGAGACCTGTCATGTCCTTGTAAGTTTGCCCAATAGTTAGCTGCCAGCTGTTCCCTTCTTAAATGTAGAGGCATCTCACCCATCTCTACCTGCAACGCCACTGCAGGTGACGTCCGAAAAGCCCCACTACATATTCTAAGAGTGCTTGAGTTTGTAAAACTTCCAACTTAGTCAGTGTAGTTTTTGCTGCATCTCTATATGCTATACTCCCATAATCAATAACCGATTTAATCAGTGCAACATATATCTCCCTCAGTGATTGCCTGCTTGCCCCCATTCCACACCTGTAAGACATCTCATCACATTTAAAACCTTTTTACACTTTACCATAATTTTCTCTATGTGGCCTGCCCATGTTAACTTAGCATCAAAAACCATTCCCAAAAACTTAAAAGACTCTACTCTCTCCAATACATGTCCATATAATCTGAGATTAATCTCTTCTGCCACTTTTTTCCTTGTAAAGAACACCACTTGAGTTTTCTCCTTTGAAAATCTAAAACCCCACCTCATTGACCAATGTTCTACCAATTCTATTGCCTGGACCTTGCTTACTATATAATTTATGTTTCTTCCTCTTTTCCACAAAGCCCCATCATCCGCAAACAACGATCTTCCTATCCCAGGCTCTATCTCCGAAAATACATCATTTATCATGATGGTAAAGAGTAAAGGACTAATAACACTGCCCTGGGGGGTTCCATTTTCTACAATATATCTACCCGATATTTCTTTACAAATTTTCACCTGAATAGATCGTCCATACAGAAAATCCTTCACCCAGTTAAATGCCCTACCTCCTATTCCCAAAAGATCTAATTTAATTAACAACCCCTCTTTCCACATCATATCGTACGCTTTCTCAACATCTAGAAAGACTGCCACCACTGTTTCCCTATTAACCTGGGATTTCCTGATTTCATCTTCCAGGCATACCACTGGGTCCATTGTACCTCTACCCTTCCTGAATCCACTTTGAAATGATGAAATTAATTCCCTCTTCTCCAAAAAATAGACCAGTCTATCCGTTATCATACGTTCCATAATTTTACCTATATGAGATGTTAATGCAATTGGTCTATAACTAGTAGGTTTAGTAGGATCCTTTCCTGGTTTCCTAATTGGAACTACCACTGCGTCCTTCCAACTTTTTGGAAGCTGGCCTTCCTCCCACACTCTATTGTATAATCCAAGCAGTCTTCTTAATGCTACTTCACCCATAAAAGACAACATAATATAGCACATTTCATCTCCTCCTGGTGATGTCATCCCTGCTCTATTAATTGCCCTTTCCATCTCTTCTCTAGAAAATGGTGCACTCAATGCATCATCCACTTCCTCCCTTTTCCTCAAGACTCCAGGATATGCCTTCAATGTCTTTTCCCTTCCTTCCTTCCAATCTCCTTCTAAATTATCAGAGCTATGTATTGCTACAAAAGCGTTTGCCATCATTTCTGCCTTCTCCTTATCAGTCACTGCCTTCTCCTCCCCACTAACCAGTACAGGATAGTTCCATTCCCTCCTTACTCCACACATCTTCCTTATCACTCCCCATAATTCTCCCACAGGTGTCATTCTTCCTATTGAGCTGCAGAACAGATGCCAATAATTCCTCTTAGCCTGACGTATGGTCTTTCTTACTAACGCTTGCGCCTTTTTATATTGCAACAAATACTTATAATTATGAGTCTGTCTTAATTGCCTGAAAGCCCTATTCCCACCTCTTACTGCTTCTCTACACTCCTCTGTCCACCATGCAACTGCTTTCCTTCTCATTTTCCCAGAACTCTTAGGAATAGTTTCATCTGCCACCCCTTTAATAATTTCCTGGAAATTACTATACTCTTTTTCAATGTCCATTTCTATAACTTCTCCATCCAACCTTTCCTCACATAACTCCTTGAATTTTGTCCAATTAGCCTTTGCAAACATCCATCTCCCACATCCTTCTTCAAATTGTTCTTCCACCTTCATTCTAATAGAGCATAATACAGGAAAATGATCACTCCCTATTGTTGACTCTTTCCATGTCTCCCATTCACATAGTCTTGCTATATCCTTAGACGTAAAAGTAAGGTCTATTGCGGACTCCTTTCCTGAAGCCATATCAATCCGTGTACCTCTACCATCATTAATACACACCAGTCCTTTCAAATCCAATAACTCCTCTATTATCCAACCATTCTCATCCGTCTTTTTTCCACCCCAAAGAGAACTATGAGCGTTAAAATCCCCACACCACACTACCTTTCTTCTATCCTGTCCCTCAATTTCTTCCATTTTATCTAATTCCAATCTCCTACACGGATTATAAAAGTTAATTATAGATACACTGCCCTGTCCTACCCATACCTCCACCACCACATATTCTAACTCCTTTCCCAATCCCAGGATCCTATATGGAATCCCCTTTTTAATAAATGTAGCACATCCTCCCCCATTCCCTTCATTTCTATCTCGACGAACAACCACATAACCCTGTATCACAAAATCCAAGTTTGATCTAAGCCATGTTTCCTGAATACACATAACATCTGGCTTTTCCACCATTTCATCAATACATTTTTTAAACTCCTGCCCAGTTGCTACCAAACTTCGGGCGTTCCATTGTATTAATAAAAACATGATTAGTATCAACCAACCCATAATTCCTGACTAGACTGATGTTTGAGATCATCTCTCACTGTTTCCCATGTCAGTCCTGTTACATCCAAATGTCGTACTGCAGCCATGACAATCAACTGTATTCTTTCGGTCTTTGATTTAACATCTGCTGTACCATTAATCACCCCCGCAATAAATGTCACTAGCTTCCTTACATTCACTTGCATCATATTCCCCTCATTCTGCCTTGTTTGCCTTGCTTCAATGTCAACTCTACCACCACCTCCATTTTCTGTTGTCTGATTTCTGACTTTTTTAACTGCTTCTGCATATGACACCTTCTGTCCCACTCTCACATGCTCTATCTGTACCGCTTCCTTCATCACTGCACACCCTCCATAAGCCACATTATGGGCACCTCCACAATTACAACATTTAGGTAGTACACCTTCCCCACACTGACCATAACTATGATTTCCTCCACATCTGGCACACCTTCTTTCCTCCTTGCACATTACTGCTACATGCCCAAATCGCTGACAATTGTAACATCTAAGTGGTTTTGGCACATAAGGTCTAACAAAATAGCTCATATATCCGATTGTTACTCTCTTTGGGAGGACTTCTCCTTCAAACTGTAACAAAACAGATTGACTATCAACCTTAACTCCATCTTTTGTTGTCTGAAGTCTTTGTGCACCCATCATATTCCCACCCCTTAAATTAGTCTTCACCTCTTCCATTCCTACACATACTGGAATACCTGTAATCACCCCCTTACTCCATTTTCTTCTTCCCTGATCATTTATCACACTCTCCACCTGAAACTGCCCCAATGTTTCTAATTTGAGTGCCCGATCCTTTTGACCCACATCTTTACATGTTATCAATAAATTTCCATTTCTCAGTACTCTTGCTGTAACTATATCACCAATTGCCTTTTTTAATGCAGATGTCAATCTAACCGGATTAACACCTTCCACTCCCCCTTCCTCTCGAAACTTGATAACTACTTTGTGCTCTACATAATTTCCTTCATTTAATGTACTCATATCACTCTCTTCCCCACTCCAATCTGAGTTACTACTTGTTCCTAGAGTGCTTGCCTTCCTTTTTTCCTTCAGATTATCTTTTTTATTTCCTACCTGCTGTTTCTTTCCATCTTTCTCCTTATCTCTTCCTCTTCCATCTCCTTCCCCCATCTCCGATCCAGTCACAGTACAGCCGTGCCAAATCGCCGCAAAGTTGTATCGATCGCAGAACAAACTCCACCCGCGCCAAATGTCAAACCAGTGTTCGTGCCACCTCGACCACCACGCAGGTGCTCTAACCGGGGCGAACGCTCTTAAAGGGGCCACACTATTTTCCTACAAAACGCGTTAAACGTGTTAAAACGCTAAAGGCGAAGCTTGAATTTACGGGTATGTCCCTCTTTGGCTAATGTACTTTCAAGATGGAGGGGCAACATGGCGACCCCCATTCGAACCCCTTACCCGTATGTATTTTCAATGGCATATTATAAACTTACGATAATACTTTATTACTTGAAAGAAGTAAATATACATTAATGAGCACATATATTTTTGAAAGAACTAAGTGTTTTTAGCTAAGAAGAAACTAAAAAAGTTACACAGTGTAGCTTTAATGTATGTTTGTATGTCTATTTTAGTATATGCACATCGTGCAGCTATGCAAGGTCAACTTGCAGCGTTGTTGAAATCCTGGCCTGCGCTCGTGCTCGTGCTCGTTGTGTGTTCCCAAACGAACACATTAATCATGAGTTATGTCGATAAATTAAACTTTGTGTAGCATATTGAAATTGATTTCTGGATATCGTAATGTTATTTTGTTGTGCGGTTCATTTGAAAGAAGGAAAGCTCAAAGCAGCTGTAAAATTCCGACGCTAGTCTCAGAAATCGACAGAACACCCTCTTGGGTCCGAGAGCCGCGTGTGTGTAGGGTTGCCTGGGTTGCCAGGTCCCACAACAAAACCCGCCCAATTGCAACTCAAAAATAGCCCGAAACAATCGCGTTTCTCCGGTAAAACTTGCGTTTGGGGGTAAAATGTGTTTTTTTGTCAGGGTTGCCTTCTAAAATTCGCATTCTCGGGGCAAAACATCACATAATTGGGGTCGCTTGAACCCGCAGGAATAGTGTTGAAGTAGCCCAATTCCGCGGGACTTGGCAACACTGCTTGTGTGGGCTCGAGGTCGTTCTTCCTCTTTTTGATGTGTCGTTCGCGAACGAGAAGAGCAGAATCTTCTTCAGCCGCGGGACTTTATTTGGATGGCCACAATCACATGGGAGGACAGTCGAGGATCTTTTTAAACCGTGGGTCCAGTGCAGTGGTTTCGGAAGGCACGGTGTTGTACTCCATTCTCAGAAATGTTCTGTCCATGGATGATCAAAGAGTAGGAAGACTGCATTGTTGCAACATCGGTCCCCTCAGAGAGAGTCTTCTCAAACACAGGACAAATAATCACAGAGAGGAGGAATCGCATCAGCCCATCCAAGCTGAGGCATTTCTGAATGCCAACCTGCACTACAGACTGAAGTGGCTTAATGCTAAGACTTCTGCCTTTATTTGACTGACAGCTCTCCTGTCCCCATGTTCAGAGGAATCAAGAATCATTTCAGAGGCGTTGTGTGTGAACATGTTATTGTAGTTCTAGACTAAATGTGTGCATTTACTCATCTCACTTGTTCAAAAAAGATTCAGTATTCCTCAAAATGAATAAAATCAGTCAAATGCAAAATCTGAATACCCTCCAATAATTAAATATGTTAAATAAAACCAATATTTGTATGCATTTAATCTGATTTTATTGACCGATGTCTTGCTGCTGACCTTTGATGATTCAGTTAAATCAGGAGCAAAATTTACTTTAGATTTTTTGTTTTTAATGGTGAAATAAGTGTTAAACTTGTGTTCTTCCATTATCCAGAATGGCAGCCCAGCTGAAAGGTTTGTTTGAGTGGCTCCCTCTACTGTACATGTGTGAATTCAGCCTGAGGCTTATTATTTCACTTTTGTGTGAAAGGGTCTCTCCATTTGTGTTGAAGCCATTTCTATGGACCTAATAATATTTTGAGTTTATTTTGTAAAACCTGTGTTGCAAATGAAACGTAGAAATTGATATGTAAACAGTTAACCAGTGATCTAGTATAATGTGATTTGATTGGCTGTTAGATTTAGTATGGAAGAAATAGAACCCAGCGAAATGGACTTTGGAGCAACACAGTCTTTTGACTTACACAGAACCGCACAGTTAATTTGTAAGAAAAGTAAAGATCTTAAGTTTTTATTTTCTTTATTTATCTTTTATGTTTTGAGATTCATAATTAAACAGTCAAACGAAGAACTTTGGATTCAAGACTTTTATTCACTGACGTTTTGTGTTGAGTACAAAAAAACGTTGAAGTCCTAAGCTAGTGAGTCCGCTTGTTGCACTCACAGGCCGAGAGGATGTGTAAATGTGTGGAAGCAATGCAAGTTACACTGAATGTCACAAGACAATGTGTAAAATTGAGCTTGTGTTCACATACCTACACTGTGTATGATTTACGTCTAAGAAAGTGCTTATACAGTTACACATGTATAAAAGCATTTAAAAAAGAGCTGGGCCCGTATTCTTAGAGCTTAAGACTCCTCTCAGAAAGCTCCTAATTTACCTTAAAAGCTTCTACGTAGGAGTCTTATCTTAAGAGGGATTCAGGACTGATCTGAGAGCAACTCTGAGCAAGGAAAAGACAAACACTTGTATCTTAGTGAGGAGGCGGGGCTGACCGTGTGACACAGTGTTTCGAAGACTGTGATTGGTTGGTCGTCCAAGAAGGGAAAAAAAGAGCGCTTTTATGTAAAGGGTCAATATAAACCTTCACTTTGAAATTACAGGCGTCATTTTTCCTGTTTTACCGTACTCTCTCTCTCTCACACACATAATATATGTGTATATATTCTTTATTTTGTATTTCCAAGCTGTTAATGTTGTACAGGGTTATGAAGCCAATCTTATATGGGATGATTAGGAGGCCATGATGGACAGGGGCCAATGGGCAAATTTGGCCAGGATGCCGGGGTTACACCCCTACTCTTTATCGAAGGACATCCTGGGATTTTTTTTTTATGACCACAGAAATTGTGTGGCCATTTTGCTTATAAAAGGTTGTGTCACGGCTGCATAGTTGCATTTTTCCAGTTGCCAAACATGTTAATGTAGTGATTACTTCTGTGTTGGAGATGTTAGCGTATCTCTAAAAGGATCGGTCACAAACATGATCCCAGATCTAATGTGTCGTGTCTTATTAACTCACTCATGCATTGTGTGCAACACATTTCTTCTCCCTCTTCGCGTTTTGTCCATTTTCTCTGCTAAAAAAACTTTAGCCTCTTAAAAGTCCTCGTCCGTACTCCTAACACTTTGGACCTTAAGACCTCTGTTAAAGGGTTAGTTCACCCAAAAAATGAAAATAATGTCATTTATTCCTCACCCTCATGCCGTTCCACACCCGTAAGACCTCCGTTCATCTTCAAGATCCATTAATGAACTAAAAACATATTTAAATCAGTTCATGTGAATACAGTAGATCAATATTAATATTATAAAGCCACGAGAATATTTTCCATGGGCCAAAAAAGCTAAATAACGACGAAAAATATTCTCGTGGCTTTATAATATTAATATTGAGCCACTGTATTCACATAAACTGATTTAAGTATGTTTTTAGTTCATTAATGGATCTTGAGAGTGTAAATTGCTTTGGTCTCTGCAGGCCTTACTGAGCCTTCAGATTTCAACACAAAGATCTTCACTTGTGTCTCAGCCTCCCCGGGAAAGTCTATGCCAGGGTACTGGAGAGGAGAATTCGGCCGATAGGGGAACCTCGGATTCAGGAGGAACAGTGTGGTTTTCGTCCCGGTCATGGAACACTGGACCAGCTCTATACCCTCTACAGGGTGCTGGAGGGTTCATGGGAGTTTGCCCAACCAGTCCACATTTGTTTTGTGGATTTGGAGAAGGCATTCGACTGTGTCGATCGCGGCGCCCTGTGGAGGGTGCTTGGGGAATATGGGGTCCGGGGTCCTTTGCTGAGGGCTGTCCGGTCCCTGTATGACCGAAGCAGGAGTCTGGTCCACATTGCCGGCAGTAAGTCAGACTTGTTCCCGGTGCATGTTGGACTCCGGCAGGGCTGCCCTTTGTCGCCGGTTCTGTTCATAATTTTTATGGACAGAATTTCTAAGTGCAGCCAAGGGCCGGAGGGTGTCAGGTTTGGGGACCACACGGTTTCATCTCTGCTCTTTGCGGATGACGTTGTCGTGTTGGCCCCTTCTAACCAGGACCTTCAGCATGCACTGGGACGGTTTGCAGCCGAGTGTGAAGCGGCTGGGATGGGGATCAGCACCTCCAAATCCGAGGCCATGGTCCTCAGTCGGAAAAGGGTGGCTGGCCCACTTCAGGTTGGTGGAGAGTTCCTGCCCCAAGTGGAGGAGTTCAAGTATCTAGGGGTCTTGTTCACGAGTGAGGGGAGGATGGAACGGGAGATTGACAGACGGATCGGTGCAGCTTCTGCAGTAATGCGGTCGATGTACTGGTCTGTCGTGGTGAAGAAAAAGCTAAGCCGTAAGGCGAAGCTCTTGATTTACCGGTCAATCTACGTTCCTACTCTCACCTATGGTCATGAGCTTTGGGTCATGACCGAAAGGACAAGATCCCGGATACAGGCGGCCGAAATGAGCTTTCTCCGCAGGGTGGCTGGGCGCTCCCTTAGAGATAGGGTGAGAAGCTCAGTCACTCGGGAGGAACTCGGAGTAGAGCCGCTGCTCCTCCACATCGAGAGGGGACAGCTGAGGTGGCTTGGGCATCTGTTCCGGATGCCTCCTGAACGCCTTCCCGGGAAGGTGTTTCGGGCATGTCCAACCGGGAGGAGGCCCCGGGGAAGACCAAGGACACGCTGGAGGGACTTTGTCTCCCGGCTGGCCTGGGAACGCCTCGGTGTCCCCCCGGAAGAGCTAGAGGAAGTGTCTAGGGAGAGGGAAGTCTCCCGCGACCCGGCCCCGGATAAAGCGGAGGAAGATGGATGGATGGTGTCTGAAGATGAACGGAGGTCTTACGGGTGTGGAACGACATGAGGAATAAATGACATTATTGTCATTTTTGGGTGAACTAACGCTTTAAGGGTTAAGATTCTTTCTGTATTACTTTCTTCTTTACTAGGATTTTTCTTTAATTTTAAAGCCCACCTTTCAATGTTGTTTGTGTTTCATATGTTCCTCAGAGAGACACTTCCTGCACTACAAGTTTACAGTCCTGACCAGAGCAGACGCATTCCCAGAGTTCAGTGCTGAGGCCGTGGTTGATGACAGACGGATCTCACACTTCAGTGATGAAGAAAGAGTCTGGATTGAGACTGAAGACTGGACTGAAGCTCCTGCAGATCCTCCTGATTCTAGAAACTGGTTCATGCGTCAGATCAGGACTCTGTCAAACTGCACAGACTCACAGTGTTCTGGTGAGATTCATGCTTTCCTCTTATTAATGATCACACATTATATTTACTGTAAGTTTCTCATGAGTGTTGTTCTGTGATTGTAGAGCTTCATGTTCTTCAGAGAATAATTGGCTGTGAACTGGAAAAACTTCCTGATGGATCAGTGGATCTGACTGTCTTTGATGAATATGGATTTGATGGAGAGGATCTTATATCCTTTAATTCTGACACTATGCAGTGGATTGAGAAAAGCCCCAAAGCCAAAAGAACCAAAGAGCAATGGGACAGTCAAACTGGACGAAACCAGTTCCTCAAACTTTACTTCAAGACCTGCACCGACTGGATCTCCACATTTATCAACACTAAAAAGAGTGAGTTTTAATCAATTACTTTAATTAGCTCCTGTCTCTGTACTCTCTCACACTCTGTGTGTGTGTGTGTGTGTGTGTGTGTGTGTGTGTGTGTGTGTGTGTGTGTGTGTGTGTGTGTGTGTGTGTGTGTGTGTGTGTGTGTGTGTGTGTGTGTGTGTGTGTGTGTGTGTGTGTGTGTGTGTGTGTGTGTGTGTGTGTGTGTGTGTGTGTGTGTGTGTGTGTGTGTGTGTGAAAATGTCCCCGTATATACCAGTCATTTTTGATCTTGTGGGGAAATTTTGTGTAAATGTAAAAATGCAGGAAGTTGTGTGTGATGGGTGGGGTTAGTGTAAGGGGAGAGAATGTACAGTTTGTACAGTATAAAACCTTCATTTCTTCCCGGCACAGAAACACCACAGAGACAGAATCAAGTTCTTTGCAAATGTTTGTTTATTAATTGCATGAATATTTTCTGCTCCAGCTCCTCCAGATGTTCACATGTTTGCGAGTGAAGCTCCTGGTGATCAGAATAAGCTGGTTCTGACGTGTCTGGCCACTGGTTTCTACCCCAGAGATGTTCAGATGGACATTAGAAGGAGCAGAACTAAACTAGAGGGTCAAACATCTTCTGGAATCAGACCAAATGCTGACGGATCTTTCCAGATGAGAACCAGTGTGGAGATCGACACAAACCACAACGGGTTTTATGACTGTCTGCTCATTCACAGCCGTCTGACTCTATCACGACCGGTTTTAACACTGTATGGTAAATATCACCATAAATATTGTTGTGATTATGATTTGAATATCCATTATGCTCTAATGCTGCTTCTGCGATTACACTAGCAGCCAGAAGTGTGTGTGTGTGTGTGTGTGTGTGTGTGTGTGTGTGTGTGTGTGTGAGCGAGTGTGTGCGAGTGTGCGAGTGTGTGTGTGTGTGTGTGTGTGTGTGTGTGTGTGTGTGTGTGTGAGCGAGTGTGAGCGAGTGTGAGCGAGTGTGAGCGAGTGTGTGCGAGTGTGTGCGAGTGTGTGTGAGTGTGAGTGTGCGTGCGTGTGTGTGATAACGCAATGAAACATGCCAAGTGCCATTTGTCACACAAAGAACAGGCAGTCAACAAAGGAAACGGACTGTGTTGTGGTCACTGCATGCATTTGTAGTATATCTGTGGGGGGGTTTTCAATAATGTTGTGTAATTGCCATAAACAGTTAAGGTTAAAATCTGTTCAAAGTTTAAAAGTGTTTCTGATGCATGATGTTTTTCTTCATTCTGCAGATGGAAGAAGTTCAGATGGTGAATCTGAATGTTCATGTCTTTTTATAGTAGGAATCACAGCAGCTGTAGTTCTAGTTCTCATCTGCTACTGCATCTACAAAAAGATCCTGTCCAATGGTGAGTGATCATTTGTTGCTTTAAATCTCTTTTAAAGGTATTTTAGAACTGCTTGTGGTCTCAGCCAAACCAGCACTCTCCATTCAGCTAGGATCATCAACCATTACTCCGTCTAGGACAGCCAGAAACCTTGGAGTTGTGCTTGATGATCAGCTAAAATTCACTGCCCACATCACTGCAACAACCCGGTCCTGCAGATTTGCGCTATACAACATTAGGAAGATCAGACCCTTCCTATCAGAGCAGGCCACACAACTCCTGGTCCTTATCTGGGATTTATCCATTTGCTAGGAACCTTCATCTCTGTTTCCAGACAGCACAAATAACTTTCTTGACTCTGATTTGTCTGTTTATTCGGAATCCTCATCGCTGTTTTTAGATAGCATTATGGGGTAAGATGACCCAGCCATATTTGGCACAGAAGGCCCCAAGTGGCATGTTGTTACTGGTGTTATTGTTTTTTTTAATACTTATTGTAATTAACGGGGCTATTGTTTAATATTTTCATGAGTTAGATGTACATTTCAGGCATCTTCACTTTCATTAAAACCTAAAGGTTAATTGAGTGATTTCTATTACGACAAAATCTATTATGTTTTTTTTATTATGACATATCTTCAATTAAAATATGGGCAATTAAATAAGTAAATATTGATATGCTTGTACATAAGTCATAAAAAAATACCTTTCAGATGATTATCTTTTACTGGGATTCACTTTTACTGGGATTCAGATTTTTCTTTGATCCGTTTCAATTAAATTATTCTACTAAATTGTCAAAATAAAATGAAGTAGAATATTTTTAGTATTTTACATTATGACACGGAAGATGTATAGCCTAAATAGTAGCTAATAAGAATTATATCAAAAGTAATTTATACATTCTGCAACAGTTTATGGGTTATTATATGAAATTGGGCCTATATATATTCTACAAAGTGTGCCATCGACAGCAAAGTTGATGTTATTTATATTAGATCAAACTTGATTAGACAAGAATTATAATTCTCTTCCAAGAACGTGTATTTTGTACAAGTTGTTAGAAGATCAGGAGCAAAATAATACTGACAGAAATACAAAAACAAACTACCAAATGACTAATTCTGCGGATTGTAATGCATAGCCTACAGTTAATGCGACGACATTCTGGATCTGTCATCTCCGCTTTCCAGATTTCCGCGCACAGACTCTGAGTGACGCTGGGGAGCAAGCGGGAAAACACGGGAGTGGATTCACGGAATCGGTGGATCTTTAGCGGAGGGAAAACAGAACACTTTTAGCGGGGATGGGTAGCGACCATAGGCCTGCGAGAGGGGCACATCAGCTGATGAGGGCCGAGGGGCAGTGGCTCTAGCCACCGGGACACCCCCCTGTGCACGGCCCTTAAAGGATTAGTTCACTTTTAAATAAACTTTTGCTGATTATTTACTCACCCCCATGTCATCTAAGATGTCCATGTCTTTCTTTCTGCAGTCGAAAAGAAATGAAGGTTTTTGATGAAAATATTCCAGGATATTTCTCCATATAATGGACTTCAATGGGCTCCAAACGGTTCAAGGTCCAAATGACAGTTTCAGAGCAGCTTCAAAGGGCTTTAAACGACACCAGACGATGAATAAGGGTCTTATCTAGCCAAACCATCAGTTTCTGTGAGAAACCCAGCAGTATTTATGCTATTATTTTACCTCTTATCAGACGAACGTGATCATCTCTGAGCTCCGCCATAACTTCCGCTAAGTGAGGTCAAATACAAGCGTGGTCATAGATATATCGATCGTAGATGCCTCATTCTACTGATCCGTGCAGGCGCTAATGAGGCATCTACGATCGATATATCTATGACCACGCTTGTATTTGACCTCACTGTGGCGAGTAGGGGTGTAACGATTCATCTACTACATCGATGTATCGATTTATATTCCTATGATCTAACTAAATCGATCTGTGCTCGGCAAGTTGGCCTTCCGGACGACATTTATCGATCTAACATCGTTTTAAAAGGTAATCAATCGATTGTATCGATAATAGGAAATAACGCATTGGATTTAAGCACGTCAGACTTTATATGGATGTTTTTTCTTAGCACTTTTAATGATAAAGGCGTTAAACGTTACTCGATTCAGTCTGCCTATCTGTGACATCATCAGCGCAACGCACGCACCAGCAGCAGCGCTAAGAAAACAAAACATAGCATGGCGGATGGCAGAGGAGAAGCCAACCAGCGAGAAATTATCAAGCCACCAGGAGAAACAGCTACCTGTACTTTCAACCCTTGCTAAATGTTACCTGTGCATTCCTGACACCAGTGTGCCAGCAGAGCGAGTTTGTAGTACTGCTGGCGACATAGTGAACGCACAGAGAAGTGTTCTGCGGTCAGATCATGTTGATCAGTTGATATTTAAAAAAAAAATATATATATATATATAGAGTCATTGAAGAGTAGTTGGTTACATTTTATCTTTTGTTAAATATTGTTTGTTTATTAAACTGAGAGTAGTAGCAGGTTCAGCCAGTTTATTCAACCTGAAGAAATGTTGGTTGCACTTTATTTTTGATAATAATATTGTATTTGTATTATTTTAATGTTGAAAAACAACAGCAAAAGTCGCAGGTAAACCTACTATTAATTAAACCTGAAGAGAAGTTAGTTGCACTTTATTTTTGATATTAATATTGTAATATTTTTATGTTGGAAAACAAAAGCAGAAGTAGCAGGTTAACCTACTGTTGCACTTACTGTGCTTTTATAGAAAATGTATTGAATATTGAAAATGAGAGCAGAAAAGGTTAACTTCTTGTTAATTCAACCTAAACTGTTGGTTGCACTTTATTCAAATAAAATTTGAATGCATTTGCCATTAATTGTTGTTTACTTGTTTGTTTATATCCATAATTCAGTGGCGCCACCAGGGGGTGGCCAGGGGTGGCCGTGGCCACCCCTGGCCGACTCCTGGCCACCCCACTGGCCAGTATAAATTTTAGTAGCATCAGTTATGCATTTCATCCCTAATGCACAGCCAGGCAGGCAAGCCGCTCTACACTTTCGATCACACACAGCCCGCCCCGCCCCTCCCCCGATGCACTGGGGTCAAGCCATCCGCCACTCCGAAATACACAGTCAATCTATCCGCCACGTTATTTTGGGGTGCGCGCATACACTGGCTGTTACGGTACGACCGTCAGAGAACTGATATGAAAACAAGTGATCTTCTGGTGAACGCGATTTAACATACTTTTATTCAGTACGTCTGTCTGAATAAATTAAAACAAATAAATATTGTACCTGTCACTGTATGATGCCGACTTCCAAAATAAAAGTCTGCCTGAATAAATATAGAAACATACCTAAATAAATATAAATAAATAAACATTTCACAACCCAATTTCACCTGAAAAGGATAGTACACCTCACAGCCTGTCACTGTATGATGTCGAATTCCAAAATAAAAGTCTCCCTGAATAAATAAACAAATAAACGGGCGTATATATGAATTTTGGGGGAGGGCTTTTATTTTAGTTATATATATATATATATATATATATATATATATATATATATATATATATATATATATATATATATATATATATATATATATATATATATATATATATATACATACATACATATATTTACATACATATATTTACATATATATGTTACAAAATAAGAGCCCTTATTTTTTTTTTGTCTATACATTGAGTAACCCATAAAAACAAAAGTCCTAGTTTCCACAGACTAATTTCACTGCAGATGGAGAGTACACCTTCTCACAGTGTCAACTACATCGTTTCAGGACAGTCTGATGTGGAATTACAGAATAAGAGCCCACCAAAATCCATATTTGCGCTGTTTTGTATGTACATGAAGTAACCCAAAAAAAGAAAAGTCCTAGTTTCCACAGACTAATTTCACTGCAGATGGAGAGTACACCTTCTCACAGTGTCAACTACACCGTTTCAGGACAGTCTGATGTGGAATTACAAAGTAAGAGCCACCCAAAATTCATATTTGCGCTGTTTTGTATTGACATTAAGTGACCCATAAAAAGAAAAGTCCTAGTTTCCACAGACTAATTTCACTGCAGATGGAGAGTACACCTTCTCACTGTGTCAACTACACCGTTTCAGGACAGTCTGATGTGGAATTACAGAATAAGAGCCCACCAAAATCCATATTTGCGCTGTTTTGTATGTACATGAAGTAACCCAAAAAAAGAAAAGTCCTAGTTTCCACAGACTAATTTCACTGCAGATGGAGAGTACACCTTCTCACAGTGTCAACTACACCGTTTCAGGACAGTCTGATGTGGAATTACAAAGTAAGAGCCACCCAAAATTCATATTTGCGCTGTTTTGTATTGACATTAAGTGACCCATAAAAAGAAAAGTCCTAGTTTCCACAGACTAATTTCACTGCAGATGGAGAGTACACCTTCTCACTGTGTCAACTACACCGTTTCAGGACAGTCTGATGTGGAATTACAGAATAAAACTAGGACTTTTCTTTTTATGGGTTACTTAATGTACATTCAAAACAGCGCAAATATGGATTTTGGGTGGCTCTTATTCTGTAATTCCACATCAGACTGTCCTGAAACGATGTAGTTGGCACTGTGAGAAGGTGTACTCTCCATCTGCAGTGAAATTAGTCTGTGGAAACTAGGACCTTTCTTTTTTTGGGTTACTTAATGTACATTCAAAACAGCGCAAATATGGATTTTGGTGGCTCTTATTTTGTAATTCCACATCAGACTGTCCTGAAACGGTGTAGTTGACACTGTGAGAAGGTGTACTCTCCATCTGCAGTGAAATTGGTCTGTGGAAACTAGGACTTTTCTTTATATGGGTTACTTCATGGACATACAAAACAGCGCGAATATGAATTTTGGTGGGCTCTTATTCTGTAATTCCACATCAGACTGTCCTGAAACGATGTAGTTGACACTGTGAGAAGGTGTACTCTCCATCTGCAGTGAAATTAGTCTGTGGAAACTAGGACCTTTCTTTTTTTGGGTTACTTCATGTACATACAAAACAGCGCAAATATGGATTTTGGTGGGCTCTTATTCTGTAATTCCACATCAGACTGTCCTGAAACGGTGTAGTTGACACTGTGAGAAGGTGTACTCTCCATCTGCAGTGAAATTAGTCTGTGGAAACTAGGACTTTTCTTTATATGGGTTACTTCATGTACATACAAAACAGCGCAAATATGGATTTTGGTGGGCTCTTATTCTGTAATTCCACATCAGACTGTCCTGAAATGGTGTAATTGACACTGTGAGAAGGTGTACTCTCCATCTGCAGTGAAATTAGTCTGTGGAAACTAGGACTTTTCTTTTTTTGGGTTACTTCATGTACATACAAAACAGCGCAAATATGGATTTTGGTGGGCTCTTATTCTGTAATTCCACATCAGACTGTCCTGAAACGGTGTAATTGACACTGTGAGAAGGTGTACTCTCCATCTGCAGTGAAATTAGTCTGTGGAAACTAGGACTTTTCTTTTTTTGGGTTACTTCATGTACATACAAAACAGCGCAAATATGGATTTTGGTGGGCTCTTATTCTGTAATTCCACATCAGACTGTCCTGAAACGGTGTAGTTGACACTGTGAGAAGGTGTACTCTCCATCTGCAGTGAAATTAGTCTGTGGAAACTAGGACTTTTCTTTTTAAGGGTTACTTCATGTACATACAAAACAGCGCAAATATGGATTTTGGTGGGCTCTTATTCTGTAATTCCACATCAGACTGTCCTGAAACGGTGTAGTTGACACTGTGAGAAGGTGTACTCTCCATCTGCAGTGAAATTAGTCTGTGGAAACTAGGACTTTTCTTTTTAAGGGTTACTTCATGTACATACAAAACAGCGCAAATATGGATTTTGGTGGGCTCTTATTCTGTAATTCCACATCAGACTGTCCTGAAACGGTGTAGTTGACACTGTGAGAAGGTGTACTCTCCATATGCAGTGAAATTAGTCTGTGGAAACTAGGACTTTTCTTTTTTTGGGTTACTTCATGTACATACAAAACAGCGCAAATATGGATTTTGGTGGGCTCTTATTCTGTAATTCCACATCAGACTGTCCTGAAACGGTGTAGTTGACACTGTGAGAAGGTGTACTCTCCATCTGCAGTGAAATTAGTCTGTGGAAACTAGGACTTTTCTTTTTAAGGGTTACTTAATGTCAATACAAAACAGCGCAAATATGGATTTTGGGTGGCTCTTATTTTGTAATTCCACATCAGACTGTCCTGAAACGGTGTAGTTGACACTGTGAGAAGGTGTACTCTCCATCTGCAGTGAAATTAGTCTGTGGAAACTAGGACTTTTCTTTTTAAGGGTTACTTAATGTCAATACAAAACAGCGCAAATATGGATTTTGGTGGGCTCTTATTCTGTAATTTCACATCAGACTGTCCTGAAACGATGTAGTTGACACTGTGAGAAGGTGTACTCTCCATCTGCAGTGAAATTAGTCTGTGGAAACTAGGACCTTTATTTTTAAGGGTTACTTCATGTACATACAAAACAGCGCAAATATGGATTTTGGTGGGCTCTTATTCTGTAATTCCACATCAGACTGTCCTGAAACGGTGTAGTTGACACTGTGAGAAGGTGTACTCTCCATCTGCAGTGAAATTAGTCTGTGGAAACTAGGACTTTTCTTTATATGGGTTACTTCATGTACATATAAAACAGCGCAAATATGGATTTTGGTGGGCTCTTATTCTGTAATTCCACATCAGACTGTCCTGAAACGGTGTAGTTGACACTGTGAGAAGGTGTACTCTCCATCTGCAGTGAAATTAGTCTGTGGAAACTAGGACTTTTCTTTTTTTGGGTTACTTCATGTACATACAAAACAGCGCAAATATGGATTTTGGTGGGCTCTTATTCTGTAATTCCACATCAGACTGTCCTGAAACGGTGTAGTTGACACTGTGAGAAGGTGTACTCTCCATCTGCAGTGAAATTAGTCTGTGGAAACTAGGACTTTTCTTTTTATGGGTTACTTCATGGACATTCAAAACAGCGCAAATATGGATTTTGGGTGGCTCTTATTCTGTAATTCCACATCAGACTGTCCTGAAACGGTGTAGTTGACACTGTGAGAAGGTGTACTCTCCATCTGTAGTGAAATTAGTCTGTGGAAACTAGGACTTTTCTTTTTTTGGGTTACTTCATGGACATTCAAAACAGCGCAAATATGGATTTTGGGTGGCTCTTATTCTGTAATTCCACATCAGACTGTCCTGAAACGGTGTAGTTGACACTGTGAGAAGGTGTACTCTCCATATGCAGTGAAATTAGTCTGTGGAAACTAGGACTTTTTTTTTTTAAGGGTTACTTAATGTCAATACAAAACAGCGCAAATATGGATTTTGGTGGGCTCTTATTCTGTAATTCCACATCAGACTGTCCTGAAACGGTGTAATTGACACTGTGAGAAGGTGTACTCTCCATCTGCAGTGAAATTAGTCTGTGGAAACTAGGACTTTTCTTTTTTGGGGTTACTTCATGTACATACAAAACAGCGCAAATATGGATTTTGGTGGGCTCTTATTCTGTAATTCCACATCAGACTGTCCTGAAACGGTGTAGTTGACACTGTGAGAAGGTGTACTCTCCATCTGCAGTGAAATTAGTCTGTGGAAACTAGGACTTTTCTTTTTTTGGGTTACTTCATGGACATTCAAAACAGCGCAAATATGGATTTTGGGTGGCTCTTATTCTGTAATTCCACATCAGACTGTCCTGAAACGGTGTAGTTGACACTGTGAGAAGGTGTACTTTCCATCTGCAGTGAAATTAGTCTGTGGAAACTAGGACTTTTTTTTTTAAGGGTTACTTAATGTCAATACAAAACAGCGCAAATATGGATTTTGGTGGGCTCTTATTCTGTAATTCCACATCAGACTGTCCTGAAACGGTGTAGTTGACACAGTGAGAAGGTGTACTCTCCATCTGCAGTGAAATTAGTCTGTGGAAACTAGGACTTTTCTTTTTATGGGTCACTTAATGTCAATACAAAACAGCGCAAATATGAATTTTGGGTGGCTCTTACTTTGTAATTCCACATCAGACTGTCCTGAAACGGTGTAGTTGACACTGTGAGAAGGTGTACTCTCCATCTGCAGTGAAATTAGTCTGTGGAAACTAGGACTTTTCTTTTTTTGGGTTACTTCATGTACATACAAAACAGCGCAAATATGGATTTTGGTGGGCTCTTATTCTGTAATTCCACATCAGACTGTCCTGAAACGATGTAGTTGACACTGTGAGAAGGTGTACTCTCCATCTGCAGTGAAATTAGTCTGTGGAAACTAGGACTTTTGTTTTTATGGGTTACTCAATGTATAGACAAAAAAAAAATAAGGGCTCTTATTTTGTAACATATATATGTAAATATATGTATGTATATATATATATATATATATATATATATATATATATATATATATATATATATATATATATATATATATATATATAACTAAAATAAAAGCCCTCCCCCAAAATTCATATATACGCCCGTTTATTTGTTTATTTATTCAGGGAGACTTTTATTTTGGAATTCGACATCATACAGTGACAGGCTGTGAGGTGTACTATCCTTTTCAGGTGAAATTGGGTTGTGAAATGTTTATTTATTTATATTTATTTAGGTATGTTTCTATATTTATTCAGGCAGACTTTTATTTTGGAAGTCGGCATCATACAGTGACAGGTACAATATTTATTTGTTTTAATTTATTCAGACAGACGTACTGAATAAAAGTATGTTAAATCGCGTTCACCAGAAGATCACTTGTTTTCATATCAGTTCTCTGACGGTCGTACCGTAACAGCCAGTGTATGCGCGCACCCCAAAATAACGTGGCGGATAGATTGACTGTGTATTTCGGAGTGGCGGATGGCTTGACCCCAGTCCCGATGCCGCTGTTGCGCACTCAGACAGCAACAGTACAGGTCAGCGCGTGCCCGTCAGTCAACAATTTCAAAAGAAGTTAGAAGACGAAGAAGACTTCGACGAAATAAGAAGACTTATTTAAGGTAAGTAAATAAGTCAAAAAATATTCTTTAGTAAAAGAAGACGGGGAATTATGTGTCGTGACGTGCTTTTTAAGTGCCAAATGGTTACAGTAACGTTATACTGTTACAGCAGCTTTTTGAGGTGTCTTTGACACGTTTTGACAAGAGTTAACGTTACCTAGCTAACGTTAGCTGGTGCATGTTATGTCAATTTTCAGACAATGAAGAGAAAGTCCACAGACATCTCTTCTTATTTTAAGAAGAAAAGTACAGAAGGAGGAGTGAAAGAGATGGCAGGGGAGCAAGAGAGGCTTAGTAATAGTGAGGATGAGGAGGAGGAGGAGGTGGATGGAGGAGAGGAACAGACAGAGCAGCATGACAAGGATACACAGCCAGCATTAGTGACAGAACATAATGACGAGGAAAAACAGACAGCAGCAGCCCAGGGACAGTCAGCACCATTGGTCACAGAAGCGTGGCAGGACACGGCCAAAGCAGGTATTAGACGTGTTCCTGGACCAACAGGTGAAGTAACGATCACGTGGCCCTAATAATGAAATTGATGGCTAGCCTAGATAGTAACATCATCTGGAGAAATGTATGTTTTGTTTAGTGTGTTTCCATTAAAATACAAATCATGACATAATCACTTAAAGCGTTTTGATTCATGTTTATTAGTAACGTTAGTTGAGTTTTATTAGTCTGAATAGAAATGCCTATAGGTCATTATTACAGCTATGGTTGATAATTACGAGAGGGGCTTATTATTATTATTATTATTGTTATTATTATCATTATTATTTTAATATCAGAATAACTGATTTTGCCTCTTGTTTCATTATAGATATCTCCCAGTCAAGAGCAGAGCAGCCCAAGCAGCCACATCTGAAAATTTTCCCTCGTACCTATCAAGGAGACAGAAGACGATGCTTCTCTAAAGACTGGTACAACACACATAAATGGCTGGAATACTCTCAGAGTAAAGACTCTGCCTACTGTTATGCCTGCCGGCACTTCAGTCTATTCTGAAGCCTGGTAATCAGAATCAGAGACTATTGATCCCTGTTGGGAAGTTCTTTTTGTAACAGTAATAATTATTTTTGGTTTTACATTAAGCAAAGATATAAATGTTTCTTACATATACTGTATAGCCTGGTAATCAGAATCAGGCTATTGATCCCTGTTGGGAAAATCCTGTTACATAAAGCAAAGATGTGATTGTTTCTGTCCTTGCTTTTATTTGTATCTGCCAGTATCTGCTTTTCCCCAGTAACTGTTTTGTTTGCAGTAAATGTACACCTTATGCCAAATATAATTGCAAAATAAAACAGAATTGTTGTGCAACTCAAAATGTTAACTGTACTGTTATTAGTCTATGCACATTATATAATTAGTAACATTAAATATAACACAATAAATAAACCATTAGTTGGAGTTTCCTTAAGTCTTTCTGATAGTTTTCTACAGGCCGGTTTACTACACCAGTAGAATAAAATTCTGAAATTATGGTTTCTAGTTTTGGTGTGCCACCCCAAGATTTGAAGTGGCCCCATCTGGCCACCCCTATAAAAAATTTCTGGAGGCGCCACTGCCATAATTAATTGATATACCGGATTCCCTTACAAGAAACAACAGGAATCTAGGAAACTTCACCTGCACTGACCAGTATCCAGATATTTATTTCAGTCACACAATTTTTGGCTAAAAAGTTACTGAATCGATTTCAAGTCACTGAATCGTTTTGGATCGTATCGTTCTAAATGAACCAATATCGTCCTTGAATCGTATCGACAACCTCAAATCGTGATACGAATCGTTGTTAAAACGAATCGTTACACCCCTAGTGGCGAGCAGCCACAAATTCTGGTCCGGTTCCCAGACACACTGCCGCTCGGTCCTCAGCCAGCCGAGAGGCTCTTCCTCGCGGTGCCATGCGGTGGTACTGGACGGCCGGTGGACGGCTCGACGCTCCTCCGCCCCCTGGCGGCCGGCGGTGGCTCCTCCTTCTGAGGGCGGCCGGAAGCGAGTCCCCGTCCCGCGCTCCCTGCTCCTCCCCAACCTGGCGGACGGCAGCAGGCTTCGGCTCCAGGCAAGCGCTGGGGACTCCTTCGCCCCCTCGCGGACGGCAGCCACCCCACCTCAACCCAGGGGCACGGCAGCGAGCTCTCCGTCCCACCGACCTTCATCCGCTCCAGCACCACCGCTTCGGGCAGCCGCTCGCGGACTTCTCTCCTCCGCGCTGCCCGAACTCCGCGGCACCGCGATCCCCCTCAGCTGCGAGGGCTCTTCGACAGCGTGTCCCTCCTTCCTCCCGGGCTTCGGCACCACTGTAGTAAACGTTGTTTGTACGGGAAGAAGGAGGCGGGAACCGGCGGACATTCAAAATAACTTTTAATAAATAAACACAAAATAAAATGACGGCGACAGCCCCTCGCGGACGACTGTCGCCTACACACACAAACAAACACAAAATGAAAATAAAAATCTGCAGCCCCTCACGGTCGACTGCAGCAACACATAACAAACGTAAATAAAACTCAACACAAAATCCAGGCCTGGTCCTCTCTCCTCCCTCACTGTAGTCGCTCCTCCTTTATAGTCCCTCACTCCTCCGCGAGGGCCGAGATCGCTGCGACTCGCAGCTGGCGCTCATCCCCACTGATGAGCGCCGCCTCGTCCCGCCCTCACGGTCCCTCGGCCTCGCTGCTCGCCACACTCACTTAGCGGAAGTTATGGCTGAGCTCAGAGATGATCACATTCGTCTGATAAGAGGTAAAATAAAAAAAACATGTTATTAAATTACAACCGTACGATTAACTGATGGAGACGATATATCGCTAGTTCACACACAAACAGTTTATATAATTTGTTTTATGTGTATTTTCTGCTGTCACTAACAGGAATTTTGGTAAAATAAATGATTACAGTGCAAAATTATTTGTAAATATTTACTATTTTCAGCACAGGGATCAGAGAAAATATAGTATTTGTAGTTTTATAAATTCACCTTCACTATCTTCAAGTGTTTCAGGCTTCACGGCGTTGTAATGATCTGTGCTATAAATCTGTTGGGTTTATTTGTCTGTGTGTTTAGTATTGATTATATGTTTTAATCTGTAATCTGCATTGATACCTGTGTGTCCCTATAGTGTTCCTGTAGTTCAGCTGATCATGAGCTCAGTGTGAGCAACGCCAATGATTAGAGTAAACACTGATCAAATGTACAGTGTGAAAACTTTCTAAGTTTCTTTGATAAAAGTGTCTGTCAAATCCATGAATGTGCCTCCTCGGACAATGTGTCCTGTTCAGTGTGCAATAAAGAAATACACGTCTTAAAGGGACAGTTCATCCGAAATTAACATTCTGTCATTTACTCACCGAAAAAAGGGAATAAAGGAATTATTATCATGCAAGTCAGTGGTTGTTCGAGTATTTTTTTTTTAAGTTTAGAGGATTTAAGTTCATCCATAGACATTAATTCATGCATTAATTAAAAAGAAAGAAAGAAGCTACACTCTAAAAAAAAAAAAAGGTTCTATATGGCACCAAAAATGGTTCTTGGCTCTTAATCATAGGGGAACCTTTTTAAGTGCTATATAGCACCAATTTTGGTGCTTCAGTGGTTCTTCAGTGGTTCTTCAGTGGTTCTTCACCGGTTCTTCAGAGGTTCTTCACCGGTTCTTCAGTGGTTCTTCAGCGGTTCTTCAACGGTTCTTCAGTGGTTCTTCAGAGGTTCTTCACCGGTTCTTCAGTGGTTCTTCAGCGGTTCTTCAGTGGTTCTTCAGTGGTTCTTCAGCGGTTCTTCAGTGGTTCTTCAGCGGTTCTTCAGTGGTTCTTCAGCGGTTCTTCAGAGGTTCTTCAGCGGTTCATCAGAGGTTCTTCACCGGTTCTTCAGTGGTTCTTCAGAGGTTCTTCACCGGTTCTTCAGTGGTTCTTCAGAGGTTCTTCACCGGTTCTTCAGTGGTTCTTCAGAGGTTCTTCACCGGTTCTTCAGTGGTTCTTCAGTGGTTCTTCACCGGTTCTTCAGTGGTTCTTCAGCGGTTCTTCAGTGGTTCTTCAGCGGTTCTTCAGTGGTTCTTCAGCGGTTCTTCAGAGGTTCTTCAGAGGTTCTTCAGCGGTTCTTCAGAGGTTCTTCACTGGTTCTTCAGTGGTTCTTCAGAGGTTCTTCACCGGTTCTTCAGTGGTTCTTCAGAGGTTCTTCACCGGTTCTTCAGTGGTTCTTCAGAGGTTCTTCACCGGTTCTTTAGTGGTTCTTCAGTGGTTCTTCACCGGTTCTTCAGTGGTTCTTCAGCGGTTCTTCAGAGGTTCTTCAGAGGTTCTTCAGCCGTTCTTCAGAGGTTCTTCAGTGGTTCTTCAGCGGTTCTTCACCGGTTCTTCAGAGGTTCTTCAGTGGTTCTTCACCGGTTCTTCAGTGGTTCTTCAGAGGTTCTTCACCGGTTCTTTAGTGGTTCTTCAGAGGTTCTTCACCGGTTCTTCAGTGGTTCTTCACCGGTTCTTCAGTGGTTCTTCAGAGGTTCTTCACCGGTTCTTTAGTGGTTCTTCAGAGGTTCTTCACCGGTTCTTCAGTGGTTCTTCACCGGTTCTTCAGTGGTTCTTCAGTGGTTCTTCAGCGGTTCTTCAGAGATTCTTCACCGGTTCTTTGACTCAGGTGCTGTATATCACCGCTACCATATACAGAACATGTTAAGATATGGTGCTATATAGCACCAAAAATGGTTCCTCTATGATTACGAAGAAGAACCATTTTTGGTGCCATATAGAACCTTTTTTTTTAGAGTGTAGTATTATAGTACAAATGAATCAACTGTGCTGGGTTAAATAAACAACCCAATTGTTGAATATTGAAGTATGGGTGCCATCAACTCTCGTTCTTCAAAATATATTGTGTTCAGCAGAAGAAAGAAACTCATACAGGTTTGAAACGACATGATGAGTAAATGACAACATGTTCATCTTTAATAGTGAGTGTGTGTTGCTGGACATGTGTGGCGTTATGAGATCTCGCCGATATCAGACGTTTCCTTCAGTTCAAGAAAACACTGGACAGCCTGCTGACCTCAACACACTAACCTGCTTCTTCAAATGATGATGATGTTATGGAAATGTGTTCACTCAGTGTGTGTTGACAGGCGAAAACGAAAGTGTTTTAAACTCGAAAGTGTGTCGCACAATCGCCACTATAGAGACGCAGATCTGTAACCACACAGGACTGGAGTCTGGACGGTAGAAATGTTCTTTATGGAGCTGCTTCGGCTTCTTTATCTCCCTTTTCTAAGCGACGCACATCAAAATGAGCTCAAAGGTAAGCACATGCTCTTTACTTCTGACCCAAAACACGCAGTTTATTAACAAATATAGCCTAATATTAAACATTTTGAGTGTATTATTATGTTCGCGTGTGAGCCGATTCGTTCATTCAATTGTTGCCTGAAAGTGACGTGGGCTGTCAATCAGAACACGACACAGGAGACGCATTTCATTTCAAACGCATGTAAAGTCTCAGGAACGGTAATGTGTGTTTTAGCTGACCGCTTCTGATCGGATCACCGAGAATGCATCTTCATACCGGATAGAAACGGGAGAATCCCGGAGATCCCGCGAGAGAGGTGGATATCTGCACAGAGACTTAAATCTATAAATCAATGCATTGGTTATAAGATGGTTCAGTGATGTTAAATAATATTTTTGACTTTGATAAAAACAATTCATTTAGATGTTATCATTTTTTTCCCCGTTACCACTTTTTATAGGAAAAGGGATGCTGTGGAATTAAGGAAAAGTCCATATTCATTTGCATTTTGCACCAATGCGGTTAACCGGGGCAGGGCAGGGCAGGGCAGGGCACAGGCATTTTGAGGGGCAGTGGCCCAAACCAAAACAAGGGGCATGGGGTGAGGTGGCACTGGGCCGAGGATTGGGTGCTTGTCCATACAAATGATCCATCTTACTCTAGTCAGTCAAAACCGTTTTGATCTAAACGTGTCTATCGAAAATACTGATATATGACATTGTATTATGTCGAATATCCAAGTTTTTGTGTCGATTTGTTAATGAAGGATTTTTGGACACAATGTTTTTGGCTTTGTGGAGTAAATGTTATAGCTTTAATTTCGAAGAAAAAAGATAAAATTAGACCCTTGGGGTCAGATGACCCAGCCATATTTGGCACAGAAGGCCCCAAGTGGCATGTTGTTACTGGTGTTATTGGTTTTTTTTTATCGCGTGCTGTCGATTGCACGTGAACATGCTTGATTGTGTTTAATAATAACTTGCAATTCGTATTATATAGGCTACATTGCCACCAGTGTTTGGTTTGTATGCATGTGTGAGGGATTATAACTTTAACAGCTGAGGCAGTTGCTATTTCAAGTTAATGAACACAATGTTTCTAAGTACGTGCTTTCAGTTAAATCACGTCATAATTAGTTTCGGTTTTGAGCGTTTTACCGTTTCTGACCACTAAGTGGCAGTATTGGTTTAGAATTTCATTGTTTGGATATTGATTCCTTTATTTTGTTCAAATAACTTGATAATTTCATTACTTGAGAGATTTATGTTGGAAACAATGTATTGAGCAAATGTTTGAGCAATAATACCCCTGCTGAAAAATCCAGCTAAAACCAGCCTAAAATGGTTGGCTGGTTTTAGCTGGATTAAGCTGGAAGTAGCTGGTTTTAGCTGGTCTCCCAGCCTGGTTTAGCTGGTATTAGCCGGTCAAACTGGTCTCCCAGCCTGGTTTAGCTGGTATTAGCTGGTCACCCAGCCTGACTTAATTGGTTTTTGCAGGTTTCACAGCCTGGCTTAGCTGGTGTTCAGCTGGTTTTAGCTGGTCTCCAAGCCTGGTTTAGCTGGTCAAGCTGGTCTCCCAGCTTGGTTTAGCTGGTGTTCAGCTGGTCAAGCTGGTCTCCCAGCCTGTCTTAGCTGGTGTTCAGCTGCCTGGTTTTTGCTGGTCTCCCAGCCTGGTTTAGCTGATCAAGCTGGTTTCCCAATCTGGACTGGAAGTTGGTGGTCTGCTTGTTTTAGCTGGTCTCCCAGCCTTTCAAAGCTGGTGAACATCTTACCTAATTACAAATCAATCAGATTCCATGCTAAGACCACACTGACCAGCTGGGATTTTTTTTACTGGGATTCACTTTTACTGGGATTCAGATTTTTCTTTGATGAGTTTCAATTAAATTATTCTACTAAATTGTCAAAATAAAATTAAGTAGAATATTTTTAGTATTTTACATTATGACACGGAAGATGTATAGCCTAAATAGTAGCTAATAAGAATTATATCAAAAGTAATTTATACATTCTGCAACAGTTTATGGGTTATTATATGAAATTGGGCCTATATATATTCTACAAAGTGTGCCATCGACAGCAAAGTTGATGTTATTTATATTAGATCAAACTTGATTAGACAAGAATTATAATTCTCTTCCAAGAACGTGTATTTTGTACAAGTTGTTAGAAGATCAGGAGCAAAATAATACTGACAGAAATACAAAAACAAACTACCAAATGACTAATTCTGCGGATTGTAATGCATAGCCTACTGTTAATGCGACGACATTCTGGATCTGTCGTCTCCGCTTTCCAGATTTCCGCGCACAGACTCTGAGTGACGCTGGGGAGCAAGCGGGAAAACACGGGAGCGGACTTTACTCACCCCCATGTCATCCAAGATGTCCATGTCTTTCTTTCTGCAGTCAAAAAGAAATGAAGGTTTTTGATGAAAACATTCCAGGATATTTCTCCATATAATGGACTTCAATGGACTCCAAACGGTTCAAGGTCCAAATGACAGTTTCAGTGCAGCTTCAAAGGGCTTTAAACGACACCAGACGATGAATACGGGTCTTATCTAGAGAAACCATCAGTTTCTGTGAGAAACCCAGCAGTATTTATGCTATTATTTTTCCTCTTATCAGACGAACGTGATCATCTCTGAGCTCCGCCATAACTTCCGCTAAGTGAGGTCAAATATGAGCGTGGTCATAGATATATCGATCGTAGATGCCTCTGTGGCGGAGGGGGCGTGGTTTTGCAAGGTCTGTAGCGGGAGAGAGAGAGCGGAGCCGAGCGGTCGGTAAGTAGGTCAAGTGCAGATGAATAACACTTGTCTCTCATTGCAGTAATTGGCGTGGAGAGACTGCTTATAAGCTGCAGCGGAGAGAGAGATGGGAGAGAGAGATGGGAGAGAGAGACCGCGACTGGGACTGCAAGCACCGGCCTGCCACTAAGAGAGTGTTGAGAGAGAAATTGAGCCTGAGAGCAACGTTACTTGTTGTATGTGAAAGTTTTGAGTTTACACGCCCCTGTGCGCATCATTGTTTTGAGGATCGTGAGATCAATAAAGAGTGCAGTCCCAGTTACGCCGACCCCGTCTTCTTCCTTCCCTCACCTACACGAACCCACACTACAGCCTCATTCTACTGATCCGTGCAGGCGCTAATGAGGCATCTACGATCGATATATCTATGACCATGCTTGTATTTGACCTCACTTAGCGGAAGTTATGGCGGAGCTCAGAGATGATCACGTTCGACTGATAATGGTGCGTTCACACCGCCGCCGGCGAGAGCGTCAAAGTGGCCGGAAGTCATTCATTTTCAATGGGAGCCCGGCGGCGAGCTCCGGCGAGAGCGGCGCGGCGCGTCTTGGACGATTTGGGCGTCGAGGAGAGTTGGAATCAGGTCAACTTTATGGTAATGAGCTATGACGCGGTTCGGCGGCAACCGGCGGCAACCAATGGGAATATAGAAGTGCTCCGCTTGAAATGATTCCAGAGAACGCAGTGCTGGAAACTTTGGTTCCGACCACATTAGTTCCCCAGCAAAATAGAGGAGAGGTTGATCATTGCGGTAGCGGGTTTCCCTATAATATATATATATATATTCTGCGCAACGCGTTTTATATGCAACATTTTCGCGCTAGAAAGCCTTTTTTTTTCAGCGGGAATGCAATTCATTTGCTCAAAACAACACCGATTTGACCAATTGCATGAATGCTGCACTTAAACCAGGACAGTTATTGTAAAGTAGGTTGCACACAAATTAATGTTAATGTTAAAGACCAAGGCTAGCACCTATAAACTTGTTGAAATTAGACTAGCACTTCCAAGAACACAAAAGCTACACCACACAAATGGCTTTTAAATGGTTTATTTCATTAGCAAACATGCAACTATAATTAACCCTTTAAAGCCTGACACATTAAAAAAATGGCAGAAAATTATATATTTTTGGAAATTAGATGTTTATTAAGCCTTGAATCAAAATAAAAAAATAAAAAAAAATTATGGTATATTTTTTTGTATCACATTTGATACATCAGGCTTTTGGGGAACGTTTTGCTTACAACAGTGTAGACCTTATATACAAAAAATCTATTACTATTCAGGGATAAAGAACCTTATTCCTGCAGTTTTAAATTTAATATGTGCATTTTTAACACAATATATATTTTAATATGGCATTTCAGTCATTATTACCATTAATTGAATCATCCCAATATTGTGTGTGTTTGCATTGTGTTAGCACCATTAATACCTGCAGTATCAAATTTGATACACAATTTCCAACACGATTTACTTGTAATTTAACGATTCAATTATTAAGTAATTATGCATTATTTCAATTCAGAAAGTGTTAAATTAATTATATCAGGTGCAATCCAATATTATTTTTTACCTTAACAACTTGAAATTAGCCTTTATTTTCCTGCCGAAAGCGTCTGTCTAGATCCAATCACAGTCGCCATTTTGAAAAGCTAAAAAATTACCCCTCTACTGCCTGCAGTACAGTGAAATTCCACAAGATGGCAGAATACACGTACCAAAATAGATACAATAGGTTTTCAAAGAAAGTATTGCTCTCACTGATTCAATATATGTCTTAGAAACTCGTGTATCAAATATGATACGTGCGGTTTTAAAGGGTTAAGTTAACTTTCACATTTAAGTTATTTCATGATGTTATCTTCCCTACTGTGGTCAGTCAGCACAAATGCCGATTTTAAAAATGCGAACATGATTGTTTGCTTTGCAGCCCCTTTAAATGCAGTTTTAAAAAAGACCAAGCATTCAAACTACGTCAGAGCGGCAGCGCGTCCACAGATCTTTCACAGCGTCGATAGCAGGGCGGCCAGAGCGAAGTTTGACGCTCTCGCCGGCGGCGGTGTGAACGCACAGTAAGAGGTCAAATAATAGCATAAATACTGCTGGGTTTCTCTCAGAAACTGATGGTTTCTCTAGATAAGACCCTTATTCATCGTCTGGTGTCGTTTAAAGCCCTTTGAAGCTGCACTGAAACTGTCATTTGGACCTTGAACCGTTTGGAGCCCACTGAAGTCCATTATATGGAGAAATATCCTGGAATGTTTTCATCCAAAACCTTCATTTCTTTTCGACTGCAGAAAGAAAGACATGGACATCTTGGATGACATGGGGGTGAGTAAATGATCAGCAAAAGTTTATTTAAAAGTGAACTAATCCTTTAACCGGGGCGTAGATAGCCTTTTATCTGGCCTTTTTCTAATTTACTTATTTATTTTTTATCTCTTCTCTTGTTTTAATTAGGTATGGAATCAAATACACAGCTGAACAATCTATAATATGTATTTCCTATATTTTATGATTAGTTTATGTGCTACAAACACTTGCGCATTAAAGGCACAATATGTAATCTTTTCTCTTATTCAGAACAAAAGCGTGTCTTGACTCTTGAGTGGGCGGAGCTTTTGTTCTGTCGCGAGCGCTTCCGCTTCTTCCGCTCGTGTGTGTGTGGTAACGCAGCTCTGTTTGATCATATCACACACATGTGAGTGTGTTAAAGTGATGTTATAATGCTACATTGGCTCGGCGCTGCTATGAGACACTTGTTCACACTGCAGTGAGAGATCATATCAGGCGGTAAAACAACACCAGATCTAAACAATCAGACTAACTGTGTTGAGCTGGAGAACAATCATCAGTTTCTGTCCATCAATGATCCAAACAGTGTCTAATAAAACACATCAACACTAAAAAGAGTAAGTTCTAATTGCATCATTTTAATTCATAAATGCATTGTATATATTGATAGATTTATCATAATTCGGTAACAAATATTGATGAGTTGAAAATGCTCTCATTTGGTTTGATCAATTCAGTTTTTATATAGTAGCACTGCTTCTGCGTGTATAACATATGAACCTTAATACAAGTCAGTGCTGGTAATATAAAAGCATTTATAATGTGTTTATTCTGCAGATAGAACGAGTTCTGACCGGGAAGCAGAATCTCCCTGGCTTTGTATAGCAGGAGTAGTCGTGGCTGTGGTTGCAGGTCTAGTGTTATTGTGTTGGGTTTGTTTACAAGTTCAAAAGGTGAGTTTTAAATGTTCAACATGATCAGTATCTTGTGTAGAAACATCCTTGGACAGATGGTAGAAACATCTGAACTTATAGAAATTTTTGAAGTTTTGATGATGTCTTCACTGTAAAAATCTAGTAATCTGTTCTATGCACATACTATTCCTTGTTTACACAGAAAACCCAAGTTAAGAATAATTGAGTGCCTCGCCATGATGGTGATCAGTGTTCACTTTGGTTGCGCACTTGGGACATTCATATTATTATACCTCTCTTCCTTTTGATGCAGCGATGCAACAGAAATCACAGTTATTTGGTTTCAAAGGAAGATAAATAGGTTGTTTTTAAAAGTTGACCTATAGCTTCTGACTGAATAGTTAAATAGTTAAAGGGTTACTTCAGCGATTTAGCATTGAGCTTTGTATCAGTAGAAACCCGGTAGTATTTGCGAATAATCGTATGATCAATGTAATATTGTAATATATCTCAACCCGTTCTCACTCCCAAGGCATCAAATTCCGAAGCATGGTCAAGTGCTTTCCGCGTCACAATAAAGACGCTAAAGATACCCCTAGGCGTCACTATATCGACGCGCTGAGTGCTCCATTCATTTCAATGAGAAACATTCGGCGTCAGACACAGACGCGTTGGGCATGGGAAAGTTATCGTCATGCTGATCACATATTGGGTTATGATTTTGCCATTATGACATGTTGGACTGTGATTCTCAATTTAATCAGCCAGCATCATTTTATTTACGCTATCTAGACACGTTTGAACATGTAACCCAACCCTATTCCATCCCTAAACCGACCCATTTGTGTGGTATAAAGCGCAGATATAACAGGCAGAGTCGACTGCATGCACAATTTATAAAAAAAATACAAATATTCCGAGGCCAAGCGATTGATTTGTGTGAAGGAAATCCCCAAAAGCGATCAGCGTCTCCATCCGCAGAAGATCAAGAACACGTACAATTTCAAATATTGCCGCCCGTTACGTCAGTTTTCATAGTGAAATTTCATTGGTTCTCGTATGTCTCGTGACCAATTGCGTCATTACGTCAGCTTTGATTGTAAAATGTCATTGGTTCTCGTGTGTCTTGTGACCGAATGCGTCATGCTAAAGAGGCGTGTGTATTATTTGAATGAGATATGAATGAGTGTGTTAACGGAGCGGCGGGATCATCATCTCAGCGATTAAAACATTAAGATCAACTCTGCTCTTTACATCGTGAAGACATCGTGTGACTTCAGAAGACTTGGAATGCGACATGAGTTAATACTTTTATACTGTTGTTGGTCAGTTTTTGCAATAAATACCCGTGACTGTACTTGTATTTGCCTGTTGTGTGTTTTATATTGTTTAGGAGTGGGTAGGTTTAGGGTAGGAGTTGGGTTAGCTGCTCCAAAATATAAAAGTAACCTTTAAATATGAATAAAATATTAATAAAATCATGTATGCTTTTACAAATAAAAAAAAAGAATAAAATGTATCTTGATCCGACGCATTGGGTAAACAACTGAAATCAATGGAGCACTCAGCGCGTCAAAATAGTGACGCCTAGGGGTGCCTTTAGCGTCTTCATTGTGGCGGAAGGCACTTGACCATGCTTCGGATTTTGACGCCTTGGGAGTGAGAACGGGTTGTATATCTTATATATCTTACTTGAGTCACACACACTTCAACATTCAGCAAAACACAGTTTTGAGTACACAACAAGTCAAGAGTACATCTAAAATAAAAGATCAAGTACTCTCTACACCCTAGTGGAAAAAAAGTATGCTAAGTATACTTGCAGCCAGACTAATTATGAGTATACTTGAAGTGTGTTAATGATTAGTTCACTTGAAGTGTGCTATTTTGAAACAACTTATTTTGTACTAAGTATATTTTAGTTGTAAATAAGTGTTGCAAAAGCATAGCTTTAAGTGTATTTAGTGTACTTTTATGTGCTAATTTGGAACAACTTTAAGTATACTTATTAGGGACTATTACATGCTTGATTAGTGATATTAAATGTGCTTTATTTGTATTATAAGTATATTTTGTGTTACAAGTATACTTTATTTGTTTTATAAGTATACTTTGTGTTATAAGTATACTTTATTTGTTTTATAGTATACTTTATTTGTGTTTTAAGTACATTAGAAATGAATTACCAGTGTCTTCAGAACACACAAGCAATATATTATGAATATAATTTTTTCCAGGTTTAATTATTTACTTTATTTACCTTCCCTAAATACAAAAAAAAATACACTTTGTAGTCAATAACAATATAATGTATTATTAGCTGTACATTGTACAATAAACTTTGAATTACATAATGTCGCACAATACAGTATTTTAAATGAGCTACCAAAGCTGTGAAGAGACATTTCATTAACAAGCCCAAAAACTTCACATTCAGCAAAACTAAACAAAATGATCTTACTATGTTTTTGCTATGATCTTGCCTCTGATTGGCTGCAGGCAGTGAACAACACAATCTGATTGGTCACAGACCAAGTTGAAGAGACATTTGAATTGCGATAATGCTCAATTACTCAACTCATATTTTCTTGCGTTGTATTTTAGTGAGCTGTTGGTTTAATATAGAACTGTGTGTGCGATTGTAACACGATTCTTCTCTGCCAGTGTAAACTCATTAAACATATTTACAATATAACAATACAGTATAACATATAACAACTACAGTAGGGCTTGTAGCCTACACTGCATATATTTAAAATGGGCTTTTAATGCATTAGTCATATTTTAACACTTAAGCATGAATAAATAACATTAAACATTACTCAAATTTAACTTTAAATATACTACAAATTAAGGATATTAAATATGTATTTTAAAATATACTTTCAGTGCATTGTTACAATGACAGATTTAAGCACAGTTTCAAATATACTAAAAATATATTTTAAAGTAATGTTCAAATAAGTACACTTTTAAAAAAAGTACACAGAACTTTCATTTTAAGTATATTTTTCTAAAATATGTTTTTCTAAATATACTAAAATACAATTATTTGAATGTGTATTAAAAGTTGCATTGTGAAAATATGATGCTAATATACTTTTTATATATTTAAAGATGGAACAATTTTTTGTTAGTATATTTACAATATACTATTGATCAAGAGAATATATTTGAAATACAATAAAGTATATCTTTTTCACCTGGGCAGTTATTGTTTATTTACTAGAACTCGTGTAAGTCAGTCCTTCCAGAAAAATGCAGCTTTTTTTTGTGATTGTTGCGGGCAAAAATCCTTGATTATGCGGCACGTTTTCTTAAAAAATGCGATGAAAAATGTGGCATATTTATGCAATTTTATGCGATGAAATTGCGGGAACTTGCAAAAACTGCGGTTTGATGAAAAAGAGAAAAAAAGCACTACATCACAGAAAGTGCTGGGAATATTTCAGTTCCCATCTTGTTTTATTGAAGACCTTAATAAACACACGGCTCAAATTTACAAAACATTGAGTCAAACAAGTTCTGTAGCTTTACAAAAGGAATATGCTACAACTTCTGAAAAATGAATAAATAACTTCCTGTTTTACAGAGGTAGCTTTACAAAACAGACATTTGAGTGCTTCCAATGCACAAAGTGCAATCTCTTAAAGGGTTAGTTCACCCAAAAATGTAAATTCTGTCATTAATGACGTCCCCTCATGTCGTTGGACACCCGTCAGACCTCCGTTCATCTTCAGACACAAATGAAGATATTTTAGTTGAGACCCGATGGCTCAGAAAGGCCTCCATTGGCTCAATGCACTTTACACTCTCAAGACCCATAAAAGCACTAAAGACATCGATACAAAGTCCATCTCACTACAGTGGCTCTACAATAACTTTATGAAGCGATGAGAATAGTTATTGTGCGCAAAAAAAAACTAAATAACGACTTATATAGTGATGACCGATTTCAAAACACAGCATCATGACGCTATGAATCAGCGAGTCGATTCATGATTCGGATCGCGTGTCAAACTGCTGAAATACGTGACTTTGGCGATCCAAACCGCTGAATCGACTCACTGATTCATAACGCTCCAAACCGCTGAATCGACTCACTGATTCATAACGCTCCAAACCGCTGAATCGACTCACTGATTCATAACGCTCCAAACCGCTGAATCGACTCACTGATTCATAACGCTCCAAACCGCTGAATCGACTCACTGATTCATAACGCTTCAAACCGCTGAATCGACTCACTGATTCATAACGCTCCAAACCGCTGAATCGACTCACTGATTCATAACGCTTCAAACCACTGAATCGACTCACTGATTCATAACGCTCCAAACCGCTGAATCGACTCACTGATTCATAACGCTCCAAACCACTGAATCGACTCACTGATTCATAACGCTCCAAACCACTGAATCGACTCACTGATTCATAACGCTTCAAACCGCTGAATCGACTCACTGATTCATAACGCTTCAAACCGCTGAATCGACTCACTGATTCATAACGCTTCAAACCGCTGAATCGACTCGCTGATTCATAACGCTCCAAACCGCTGAATCGACTCACTGATTCATAACGCTCCAAACCGCTGAATCGACTCACTGATTCATAACGCTCCAAACCGCTGAATCGACTCATTGATTCATAACGCTTCAAACCGCTGAATCGACTCACTGATTCATAACGCTTCAAACCGCTGAATCGACTCATTGATTCATAACGCTTCAAACCGCTGAATCGACTCCCTGATTCATAACGCTTCAAACCGATGAATCGACTCACTGATTCATAACGCTTCAAACCGCTGAATCGACTCACTGATTCATAACGCTCCAAACCACTGAATCGACTCACTGATTCATAACGCTCCAAACTGAATCGACTCACTGATTCATAACGCTCCAAACCGCTGAATCGACTCACTGATTCATAACGCTCCAAACCGCTGAATCGACTCACTGATTCATAACGCTCCAAACCGCTGAATCGACTCACTGATTCATAACGCTCCAAACCGCTGAATCGACTCACTGATTCATAACGCTCCAAACCGCTGAATCGACTCACTGATTCATAACGCTCCAAACCGCTGAATCGACTCACTGATTCATAACGCTTCAAACCGCTGAATCGACTCACTGATTCATAACGCTCCAAACCGCTGAATCGACTCACTGATTCATAACGCTTCAAACCGCTGAATCGACTCACTGATTCATAACGCTCCAAACCGCTGAATCGACTCACTGATTCATAACGCTCCAAACCACTGAATCGACTCACTGATTCATAACGCTCCAAACCACTGAATCGACTCACTGATTCATAACGCTTCAAACCGCTGAATCGACTCACTGATTCATAACGCTTCAAACCGCTGAATCGACTCACTGATTCATAACGCTTCAAACCGCTGAATCGACACGCTGATTCATAACGCTCCAAACCGCTGAATCGACTCACTGATTCATAACGCTCCAAACCGCTGAATCGACTCACTGATTCATAACGCTCCAAACCGCTGAATCGACTCATTGATTCATAACGCTTCAAACCGCTGAATCGACTCACTGATTCATAACGCTTCAAACCGCTGAATCGACTCATTGATTCATAACGCTTCAAACCGCTGAATCGACTCCCTGATTCATAACGCTTCAAACCGATGAATCGACTCACTGATTCATAACGCTCCAAACCGCTGAATCGACTCACTGATTCATAACGCTCCAAACCGCTGAATCGACTCACTGATTCATAACGCTCCAAACCGCTGAATCGACTCACTGATTCATAACGCTCCAAACCGCTGAATCGTCTCACTGATTCATAACGCTCCAAACCGCTGAATCGACTCACTGATTCATAACGCTTCAAACCGCTGAATCGACTCACTGATTCATAACGCTCCAAACCGCTGAATCGACTCACTGATTCATAACGCTTCAAACCACTGAATCGACTCACTGATTCATAACGCTCCAAACCGCTGAATCGACTCACTGATTCATAACGCTCCAAACCACTGAATCGACTCACTGATTCATAACGCTCCAAACCGCTGAATCGACTCACTGATTCATAACGCTTCAAACCGCTGAATCGACTCATTGATTCATAACGCTTCAAACCGCTGAATCGACTCCCTGATTCATAACGCTTCAAACCGCTGAATCGACTCACTGATTCATAACGCTCCAAACCGCTGAATCGACTCACTGATTCATAACGCTTCAAACCGCTGAATCGACTCATTGATTCATAAAGCTTCAAACCGCTGAATCGTCTCACTGATTCATAACGCTTCAAACCGCTGAATCGACTCACTGATTCATAACGCTTCAAACCGCTGAATCGACTCATTGATTCATAACGCTTCAAACCGCTGAATCGACTCATTGATTCATAACGCTTCAAACCGCTGAATCGACTCACTGATTCATAACGCTTCAAACCGCTGAATCGACTCATTGATTCATAACGCTTCAAAGCTTCATGATGCTGTGTTTTGAATCGGTCAGCACAGCGGGAAACTGCTTTGCGCGTCTTTTGCTGTTATTTTTGTTGGCCAATGGGAGTTTGCGCTTCATCATGGTTTCACTGATATCTATGGTTTGTCCACGGGGTTTTCGATGACGTTCTTGTCGGGTAATTACGTCACTTCAAAACGTTCCCATGGCAACAGGGGGAAATGGCGGCTCTTGTGTGAAGTAAACAAACATTTTTCAACTTTCTGCTAATATATATATGACTTTTTTTGCAACGAAAATGCGGGGATTATGAAATCATGCTAGCCCCGCATATTTTGCAGCGGAAATAGGCAATTTATGCGGCGAAAGTGCGGCGTATTTGAAAAAATGCGGCTCCCGCATAATATGCGGACTTTGGCTGATTATGCGTTAAATCATGCGATCGCATAATCACGTTTTTCTGGAGGGACTGATAAGTGAACTATACTAACTAAGCACTAAGCGGTTTGCATGCTTTTTTTAAGTAAGTCTTATTAATTAGATGTAACAGTGTATAAGATGAATGTGTGAGGATGCTGAAGTGTTTATTAACTCCTGCTTTATCTGTTTCTCAGGTTCACAGTCAAAACGTTGTATCACGGATGTCAGGCCCTAATCCTGACACTGAACAAGCTGCCAGTGGTCTGGCCAACCATGAGACCGGAGTCACACTACTTACTGGGATCTGAGTAGACCGAGCATCAGACATCGGCTGCGTTTACACTATTAATGCACAGATCAGAAAACACTCACACATAAACCGTCTGTTTACATTCGCTTTAGACTATTTCTATTTCTATTTTTATATTTTGTGTAATGTCTTGTGTTGTCCTTTGCACTGTTAGCACCAGCTGCACACATGCACTTTATGTGGCGAGGATTGTAGTTCTCGCCCTGTGTTTTTCTGTTCTGTGACTGTTTGCTTTTTGTAGCACCTGGGTTCAGGAGGAACGCTGTTTCATTTCACTGTGTACTGCATCAGCTATATAAGGTTGAAATGACAATAAAAGCTTCTTGACTCTTGACTTGAGACACTCTCCGACATCTGTGTTTACATTAATCCCAGCACAAAATGATTCTACTGGTGATGGATTTACTATGCGACATTGATCCTCTGGTTATAGTTTATGGATAAGTTGATTTGTTTTATTTATTATGTATTTATATAAATTAAAAGAATACCTCCAACTCCGCACACATGTAGAGTAAAAACATTAATAAAGTGAGTGATATTACATTTGTTACAAAATCTATTGCATGGGGTCTCTGGAGTGTGTGGCTTTTGATTCACACTAAACATACAACCAGAGGCCTGTACCCTGATGGTAGTTTAACAAACTCAGGGTTACAGGATTAGTTTCGAATTGACAAAACCAAACCAATCTATTCAGGCTTTGTTGGTCCCATGATGCTGATCATCCCCTTTCTCTGTCAACTCAGGCTTTGATCCTGAGTTTAGCTGTGACATCAACAGTGAACAGCCAATCACACGCTGTGGATCAGTGAAACTGAGATTCATTACTCTCTTCTGCAGAATATGACATGATTGAAAAATACTAAGAATTTAAACTCATTTACACAGGAAGAAGAAAAGAGCTGTCTATAAAAGAGGACCACTTAAAGAAAAATCTCACTACGTCAATGCAAGTAAAAGTTATGAAGTTAGTTTAGTTGATATATAGAGAGAATTGAATATTTAAGCTCACATGTAGTAATTTTTATAGCTTTATTTATTGATAAACCGGCTTCATGGTATAGGCCCCAGATATTATTCCCATTTATTGATTTTTGTTTGTTTGTGGAGCTCGCAAGTGTCGACCACCACATCAAGTCTCATGCCATTTATGATGAAGGGTATTGTTATTATTTCAGAGCAAACATCATTTGAGATCAAAAAGACCCCCAATAAAGCATTATTTATTCATAGTAATAATAATTATTCACGTTAATAATATTTCAAGTTTTTAACTAGTTAAAACATGTCAAATAATTAACCCTTCTAGGCTGTTGTGATCTAGACGTTATATATATAGTTTTATTTTTATTTTAATGATTTGTACAATGACTGAAAGCAATCAAAGGCAGATCTTCATGTTTACTTGTAAATGTGGGAAGTTGGAACATCACCTGAGCAGCTGAGTTTATGCATGCTAGAAAACTTACACAAGAACACGCATTTATTGCATGGACAGAGCAAATGTCTAAAATGCACTTGAAAGCTTGTCCTGTTTGACTTGCTGTTAAAGGGATAGTTCACCCAAAAACCAAATGTTTATGTTGATCTGCTGACCCCCAGGGCATCAGAGATGCAGGTGTGTTTGTTTCTTCAGTAGAACACCAATGCAGATGTTTAACTCCAGCTGTTGCAGTGTGATGGTCGTATAATGATGTCAATGGGGATATTTTAGAGGATGAGAGCAATGAGAGTAAAAACACACAGACATACGAATCCTTATTAAACCCTGCTGCTCGTGGAGACACATTGATGTCTTAAGACACGAAACGAGCGGTTTCTATGAGAAACCCAACAGTATTCATGTTATTTTTTACCTCTTATCAGACGAACGTCATCTAGTTTTCCCAGCACCATAACTTCCGGCGAATAAGGTCAAAATACTGGCGCGATCAAAGATATATAAACGTAGATTCCTCATTCGACCGATCCACACAGGCCCTAATGAGGAATCTATGTTTATGTCTATGATCGCGCCGGTATTTTGACCTTATTCGCCGGAAGTGATGGCGCAGGGATGGCTGATGAAATACATTTTTAAATATGGATATTTTTCTTACACAAACGCATCGATTCGCTTCAGAAGGCCTTTATTAACACCCCGGAGCCGTGTGGAGCAGTTATATGACAGACAGGTGCATTTTTTATGGACTTCAAATACAGAGCAACTATTACTGCTATCATAAAGCTTGGATTAGCCTGAACATTTTTAATATAACTCTGATTTTATTCGTCTGAAAGAAGAATGTCCTACACACCTCGGATGACTTGAGGGTGAGTAAATCATGGGCTAATTGTCATTTTTGGGTGAACTGTCCCTTTAACGCTGCATGTAAACAGACTTAGGCACAATATTAACAACTGCGGTTTATCTATCAATCAGATTCACGTGTAAATCACTCATTACTACTATATCAGTAACTCTTGTCATTTACTTTCACAATTGTAATTGGACGGTGGAAAGGTCAAACTGTTGCATTTTATTTAAAGTGACAATAAAATATCTTCCTATCGAAACACAGAGCTGCAAACCTTCTCTAGATGTCAGGAACCAGATGCATTAATGACATGTCAATTAAAACACACTTGAGGAAGGTGTTCTGGCTTAGCTTGTTAACCAGTCCCTCCAGAAAAACGTGATTATGCGATCGTATGATTTAATGCATAATCAGCCAAAGTCTGCATATTTATGCGGGGGCCACATTTTTTCAAATACGCCGCACTTTCGCCGCATAAATTGCCTATTTCCATGTGCAAAATATGCGGAGCTAGCATGATTTCATAATCCCCGCATTTTCGTTGCAAAAAAGTCATATATATATTAGCAGAAAGTTGAAAAATGTTCGTTTACTTCATACAAGAGCCGCCATTTCCCCCTGTTGCCATGGAAACGTTTTGAAGTGACGTAATTACCCGACAAGAACGTCATCGAAAAGCTGCAAACCCCCGTGGAGAAACCGCGTTTCGAATCAGAGCGTTATGAATCAGCGAGTCGATTCAGCGGTTTGAAGCGTTATGAATCATGAGTCGATTCAGCGGTTTGAAGCGTTATGAATCAGCGAGTCGATTCAGCGGTTTGAAGCGTTATGAATCAGCGAGTCGATTCAGCGGTTTGAAGCGTTATGAATCAGCGAGTCGATTCAGCGGTTTGGAGCGTTATGAATCAGTGAGTCGATTCAGCGGTTTGGAGCGTTATGAATCAGTGAGTCGATTCAGCGGTTTGAAGCGTTATGAATCAGTGAGTCGATTCAGGGGTTTGGAGCGTTATGAATCAGTGAGTCGATTCAGCGGTTTGAAGCGTTATGAATCAGTGAGTCGATTCAGCGGTTTGGATCGCCAAAGTCACGTATTTCAGCAGTTTGACACGCGATCCGAATCATGAATCGACTCACTGATTCATAACGCTTCGAAGCTTCATGATGCATTGTTTTGAAATTGGTCCAAATTGAGCCATGTGTTTATTAAGGTCTTCAATAAAACAAGATGAGAACTTAAATATTCAATTAAAAATATTAGCTTTTTTTCTCTTTTACATCAAACGGCAGTTTTTGCAAGTTTTATCGCATAAAATTGCATAAAATTCCCGCATTTTCCATCGCATTTTTTAAGAAAACGTGCCTCATAATCAAGGATTTTTGCCCGAGACAATCACAAAAAAAAGACGCATTTTTCTGGAAGGACTTGTTAATGTGTGTTGTGGGTGATGGAGGGATATTGGACTGATGTTTTGGTGAGAGGAAACACATGCATTGAAAACACTGTACGTCTCTTTAAATAAAGGTGTCTGAAAAATGCATACATTTGCTTTTTTTGTACAACATCTGTTTTTTATAGTGTACTATATGTATCTCTCTATTAGTGTTACTCGATCTTAGCGCTGCATTTGATACCATCAACCACAACATTCTTTTGAATAGACTCGAAAATGATGTAGGTATTAGTGGAATTGCCTTGTCATGGTTTAAATCATACCTATGCGACCGTTATCAGTTTGTAGCAGTAAATGAAGAGATGTCACACCGATCAAAAGTTCAGTATGGAGTACCACAAGGCTCAGTGCTAGGACCGCTACTCTTCACCCTGTACATGCTACCACTGGGAGATATTATTAGGAAGCATGGCGTTAGTTTTCATTGTTATGCTGACGATACTCAGCTCTATATTTCTTCACGCCCTGAAGAAACTTACCAATTCACAAGATTAACGGAATGCAGAGCTGATATAAAACATTGGATGACCGGTAATTTCCTGCAACTCAATTCAGAAAAAAATGAATTTTTAATTATTGGACAAAAAAGCTCCACAAGTAGTAACCTAGAATACTGTCTAACACTTGATGGCTGCTCTGTCCAGTCCTCGTGGTCAGTGAGGAACCTGGGTGTGCTCTTTGATACCAATCTTTCGTTTGAAAGCCACATTTCTAGCATCTGTAAAACTGCATTCTACCATCTTAAAAATATATCTAAATTACGGCACATGCTCTCAATGCAAAATGCTGAACAGTTAGTTCATGCGTTCATGACCTCAAGGCTAGATTATTGTAATGCTCTACTGGGTGGTTGCCCTACTCGCTTAATAAATAAACCCCAGCTGGTCCAAAACGCAGCAGCTCGAGTTCTTACTAGAACCAGGAAGTATGACCATATTAGCCCAGTTCTGTCAACATTGCACTGGCTACCTATTAAACATCGCATACATTTTAAAATCTTGCTTATTACTTACAAAGCACTAAATGGTTTAGCTCCCCAATACTTGAGCGAGCTCTTAACACATTATACTCCATCACGTCTACTGCGCTCTCTAAACTCTGGCCAGTTGATCATACCGAGAATATCCAAATCAACTGCAGGCGGTCGATCCTTTTCCTATTTAGCTCCTAAACTCTGGAACAGTCTTCCTAGCATTGTACGGGAAGCAGACACAATCTGTCAGTTTAAATCTAGACTAAAAACACATCTCTTTACTGTGGCATACACATAAAACACTTTTTCAATTAATTGACTGTTAGGCTGCATTAACTAGGTCAGCCGGAACCGGGAACACTTCCCATAACACCTGATGTACTCGTTACATCATCAGAAGAATGGCATCTACGCTAATGATAGTCTCTCTGTTTTATCCCGAGGTTTACTGCAGTCAGCCGGATCCGGGCCGTATCCAGATCAGATGATGGACCTGCGCCCAGAGAAGACCAACACAGGACCCCGAAGTGTCTGCAGAGACCGTGTCAATTATCCTCCCCCTGCAACTGCCTCATCGACACGGCATCTAAATAAACCCGTCACCAGCGTGATGACTCCGATTGTTCGAATATTACCATTAAATAATACTTCAATCGATATGTCATCCGCAATAAACCCGTCTCCAGCGTGTTGCCTCCGATTATTTGAATATTGCACTTTAATAATTATTTAATCAACACATCATCCTCAATAAACCCGTCTCCAGCGTGTTGCCTCCGGTCCTTTGAATATTCCGATCTATTATGACCTCTGACCTGTAAAGCTGCCAGAATAATAATAATAATAATAATAATAATAATACGCTGTTTGTTTATTGGCCAGAGGAGAACTGGCACCCCGACTGAGCCTGGTTTCTCCCAAGGTTTATTTTTCTCCATTAGGTCACCTGATGGGGTTTTGGTTTCCTTGCCACTGTTGCCTCTGGCTTGGCGTGCTCAGTTGGGGACACTATATTTTTTCAACTAAACATCGAAATAAATCTAATTAATAAACTAATTTAACCATATAAACTAAATTACTGATCTAATTATTGATCTAAAGCCCACACTGTCACCGTATGGAAATTGAAATGAACTGATGACATCAAATGGCTATACAGCTGAATAAAATTAAACTGTAAAGCTGCTTTGAAACAATCTCCATTGTTAAAAGCGCTATATAAATAAAGGTGACTTGACTTGACTTGACTTGACTATAATAAATGTGTCTTGTGTTCGTTGTTCTTGGAGACCTTGTTAATGGAGTAAGATGTATCCATTACATACTATAGTGTGAAAACAATTTTTAGAGAGTTGAAAAAAACTAATAGTGTTGACAACGAATGTAAATTATTTTACGACTGGATTTTTCCTCAACGTATGACGTCATGAATGAAACCGAAAGTGTAATTCCCTCCATCAGCCGCTGAGGGGGAGCAAAGCGCTCAGAACAACCCGGAAGAGACGAGATACCTTTCACTTTAATAATGTGTGTCTGTTCACGCTCGTCTGGAATATAAAGGACAAACATATTTGATAGGATATCCTTTAAAACATGCTCCCTATCGACAAAATAATATTTTTGCTTATATTTTTATGGTTTTACCCTTTTCTTAGCGATGCGCTGCAAGGTAAGAACACGGTTTATTTCAGACGGCCATCAAATTGCAGTCACAAACATTACTATAATCAATTTTGTAACATGTATTATACAATTTTATTTAAAATAAAACATATTTTATAGTATATTTAGTTTGTTTTAAGTAGTTTTACATATGCGCTTCTGTTGTCCCTTGTCAAAAAATCCTAAAGGACTCTTGTACAGGAATTTGTACAGAAAGAAACTTGTACAGGAATTTCTATCATATTTTGGATCCGTCCTTATAGGATGCGGTTAGAAATAGTCCTATAGGATATTTATGACTGTACGATTCTTATCTGATTCCTATTGGATTCTGAGGGAAATATCCTGTAGGATCATTTCTACAGGATTTTAATGAGATTGGGTCTTTGCGCTCTCTCTCTCTCTCTCTCTCTCTCTCTCTCTCTCTCTCTCTCTCTCTCTCTCTCTCTCTCTCTCTCTCTCTCTCTCTCTCTCGCTCTCTCTATCTCTCTCTCTCTCTCTCTCTCTCTCTCTCTCTCTCTCTCTGTCTCTCTCTCTCTCTCTCTCTCTCTCTCTCTCTCTCTCTCTCTCTCTCTCTCTCTCTATCTCTCTTTTTCTTTTCCCCTCGCTAGATTTGTCCGCTATTAGGGTAGGGAGGCAGAAAGTTTTTTCTGTGTGCGTGCGTGGTTGGTAGTCGCTGGCATGGCGACTGCCAACACGCAGGGCACGTCTAACCTGTCCCTCAGGAATGGCTGCAGGTGTGTGCCTGAGCCCGGGGTGACCGTGGAGGAAATATTGGTGATTATTGGTGATAAACTAGGGTTTGATAACATCGTTTCGGCCTCAAGGATGAATAAAGCGGTGGTTGTGTTTTTAAAAACAGAAGCACTTGTTAATGAGTTGACTGTGAGTGGAATATGGGTTAAAGAGACGTTTGTACCAGTAACCCCGCTATCCGCTCCAGCAACTAAAGTTATAGTCTCTAACGCACCTCCGTTCATTTCAAACGAAGCCATTGTTAAAGAACTGTTAAGATTCGGTAAGATTGCGAGCCCTATTAAAGTGGTACCTCTGGGATGTAAAGACGCCGCTTTAAAGCACGTGCTTTCTTTTAGACGTATGGTTTATATGTTTCTTAGCTCTCCGGAGAGGACACTGGAGGCTTCTTTCCGTGTAACTCACGGAGAGAGCTCCTTCATGGTCTATGCTAGTTCGGAGAGTTTGAGATGCTTTGAGTGTGGAGACTTGGGCCATAAGCGTTTTTCATGTCCGAAAAAAACCGAAGTGCGCGCTTCCACATCGCGCGCCGACGATAATAACAGCGAACACCATGTAGATATCGTCGAAACTCCGAGATATGAAGAACAAGATAATGGTGCTACAGAGGAAGTGGAGGGACAGCAAGAGGTGAGTGATTCTAATGTTAATAATGCTGGATGTGTGGAACAACCTGGAGGTAGTCATTTACCTGATAAAGATGTGAGTGCTAGTGTTGACAATGTGGGTGATGCTGAGGATAAAAGTATGAGCAGTGACGTTGTACAGGTAGCTGGCTCTCAGGAGCAAATGGATGATGAGTTTGAGTGTTTATCACAGTGCACTGACGATGGGATGAAAGATGATGAGTGGTCTGAGATGACTAAGGAGGCTGAGGAGCATTTGTACAGTGTTGAACAAATCAGTTCCTTTTTAGATCAAACAAAAGGTAAAACAGGGGTTGAGATAAGTGATTTCTTCCCGGATACGGAGAAATTCATAGTTTCTGCAATGAGGGCAAGGAAGGTTAGCAGTTATGAGGAACTTTCTATGCAAAAAAGATACCGCCTTAAAAAGCATGTAACAAACTAGGGAAAAAGCTAGGAAAAGCGAGGGGAAAATTTAGATAATCACTATGGCTGTAAAGGTTTCCTTACTTTTCTTTTGTTTTTTCTTTTTTTCTTTTCTCTCTATGGAGACTCTGAGGGTGGGATCTCTTAATATTAATGGGATGAGGGATGGAAAAAAGAATGAACTACTTTCAGAAATGATTAGATTGAAAGGCTTGAGTGTTACTTTTTTGCAAGAAACTCATAGCAATTGCAAGAATGAAGTTGAATGGGGCCTATGGTGGAAGGGAGACTATATTCTTAGCCATGGTACTAATTTAAGTGCTGGTGTAGCTGTCCTTTTTTCTCCTACTTTTAATGTAAAAATTTTATCAAAACAAGAAGTAGTACCAGGAAGGTTTTTAATTGTTAAGGCTGAAATCAGTCATTTAAATTTTCTTTTTGTAAATATTTATGCTTCTACTGTTGGAGCGGAAAGAAAGTTATTCTTTGCCAAATTAGAAAGCATAATCAAAGAGGAAAGTGATGATTTTTTTATTGTCGTGGGAGGGGACTGGAACTGCACC
>CM042261.1:41951259-41983759 GCA_023566225.1 Romanogobio albipinnatus | reverse complement strand
TGAAGCGTTATGAATCAGTGAGTCGATTCATGATTCGGATCGGGTATCAAACTGCTGAAATACGTGACTTTGGTGATCCGAACCACTGAATCGACTCACTGATTCATAACGCTTCAAACCGCTGAATCGACTCACTGATTCATAAAGCTTCAAACCGCTGAATCGACTCACTGATTCATAACGCTCCAAACCGCTGAATCGACTCACTGATTCATAACGCTTCAAACCGCTGAATCGACTCACTGATTCATAATGCTCCAAACCGCTGAATCGACTCACTGATTCATAACGCTTCAAACCGCTGAATCGACTCACTGATTCATAATGCTCCAAACCGCTGAATCGACTCGCTGATTCATAACGCTTCAAACCACTGAATCGACTCACTGATTCATAACGCTTCAAACCGCTGAATCGACTCACTGATTCATAACGCTTCAAACCGCTGAATCGACTCACTGATTCATAACGCTTCAAACCACTGAATCGACTCACTGATTCATAATGCTTCAAACCGCTGAATCGACTCACTGATTCATAATGCTTCAAACTGCTGAATCGACTCACTGATTCATAACGCTTCAAACCGCTGAATCGACTCACTGATTCATAACGCTTCAAACCGCTGAATCGACTCACTGATTCATAACGCTTCAAACCGCTGAATCGAGTCACTGATTCATAATGCTTCAAACCGCTGAATCGACTCACTGATTCATAACGCTTCACTGATTCATAACGCTTCAAACCACTGAATCGACTCACTGATTCATAACGCTTCAAACCACTGAATCGACTCACTGATTCATAACAATCGACTCACTGATTCATAACGCTTCAAAGCTTCATGATGCTGTGTTTTGAATCGGTCAGCACACCGGGAAACTGCTTTGGGCGTCTTTTGCTGTTATTTTTGTTGGCCAATGGGAGTTTGCTCTTCATCATGGTTTCACTGATATCTATGGTTTCTCCACGGGGTTTGCAGCTTTTCGATGACGTTCGCGTCGGGTAATTACATCACTTCAAAGCGTTCCCATGGCAACAGGGGGAAATGGCGGCTCTTGTGTGAAGTAAACAAACATTTTTCAACTTTCTGCTAATATATATATGACTTTTTTGCAACGAAAATGCGGGGATTATGAAATCATGCTAGCCCCGCATATTGTGCACGTGGAAATAGGCAATTTATGTGGCGAAAGTGAAAAAATGCGGCCCCCGCATAAATATGAAGACTTTGGCTGATTATGCATTAAATCATACGATCGCATAATCACGTTTTTCTGGAGGGACTGAAGAGAGAGTCGCGTTTGTATTAAGCTTATGAAAGAGAGAGTGGCGTTTGTTTCTATTGAGTCTGATTTCTTAAAAGGGTGCGTGTGTGTGCTTATCCTGGGTGCCATGACAACAGTGCGAGTTATAGTAATATGCTGACGGCACGCGCTCACAGGAACGCGCACAGAGTAACGCGCGGTCGAGCTCAGTATTGTTTCTTTCTCGTAAAACCTTGTGCTGTGTTCACACCGAGCATGAATAGAGCGTCTGGAGCAAGTGATTACCCTCCTGAACACTTTCATATTACACTTTCACTTTCTCCCTGTATCATTGCGTGATACTTTTGTTTCCTTTTTGTAAAGTTTTAGCCTGAATTTCACAGCCTGGAGGAGCGTGCGCAGGACGTTTTTATTTATTTATTTATTTCTGCTTATGGAGGTCCGAAAAAGTTAGGAACAGCAGGGTGACCTTTTTTCATCCCAGGGTGACTCCAAAAAGTAATTGTAGTAAAGTTGGTTTGTGTGGGAAGAAGGAGGCGTGAACCGGCGAACATTCAAAACATTTAATCAAAATAAAATGGCTACATACAAACACAACTGAGCATAAAATGAAAATAAAATCTGCAGCCCCTCACGGACGACTGCAGCGTACACATAACAAAACATAAATAAAATACAACACAAAATCCAGGCCTGGTCCTCTCTTGTCCCTCACTGTCGTCGCTCCTCCTTTATAGTCCCTCACTCCTCCGCGAGAGCCGAGATCGCTGCGGCACGCAGCTGGCGCTCATCCTCTCTGATGAGCGCCGCCTCGTCCCGCCCTCATGGTCCCTCGACCTCGCTGCTCGCCACATACCCCCAACGCCCTTCGCAGGCCGGGGGGCACTCCCTAGCCTGCTCTCTACTCCCCCCCCCCTCCCTCCCCGGGGGGGACGATCACGGCGGCCGTGGGACCTGGGGGTAAGAACAGCGAGGTGAGAGAACGGAGCGGGGAGCATGAGGAGCGACAGAGACGAGAGAGTGGAGAGAGGAGAAAAGAAAAAGAAAAGAAAAAATCTGGTCCGGTTCCCAGACACACTGCCGCTCGGTCCTCAGCCAGCCGAGAGGCTCTTCTTCGCGGTGCCATGCGGTGGTACTGGACGCTCGGTGGACGGCTCGATCCTCCTCCGCCCCCTGGCGGCCGGCGGTGGCTCCTCCTTCTGAGGGCAGCCGGAAGCGAGTCCCCGTCCCGCGCTCCCTGCTCCTCCCCATCATGGCGGACGGCAGCAGGCTCCGGCTCCGGGCAAGCGCTGGGGACTCCTCCGCCCCCTCGCGGAGGGCAGCCACCCCACCTCGACCCAGGGGCACGGCAGCGAGCTCTCCGTCCCACCGACCTTCATCCGCTCCAGCACCACCGCTTCGGGCAGCCGCTCGCGGTCTTCTCTCATCCGCGCGAACTCCGCGGCACCGCGATCCCCCTCAGCTGCGAGGGCTCTTCGACAGCATGTCCCTCCTTCCTCCCGGGCTTCGGCACCACTGTAGTAAAGCTTGTTCGTACAGGAAGAAGGAGGCGGGAACCCGCGAACATTCAAAACGTTTAATCAAAAATAAACACAAAAATAAAATGGCGGCGGCAGCCCCTCACGGCCGACTACAAACACAACTGAACATAAAATGAAAATAAAAAGCTGCAGCCCCTCACGGACGACTGCAGCGTACACATAACAAAACGTAAATAAAACATAACACAAAATCCAGGCCTGGTCCTCTCTCGTCCCTCACTGTCGTCGCTCCTCCTTTATATTCCCTCACTCCTCCGCGAGAGCCGAGATCGCTGCGGCTCGCAGCTGGCGCTCATCCTCTCTGATGAGCGCCGCCTCGTCCCGCCCTCATGGTCCCTCGACCTCGCTGCTTGCCACAGTAATTAATTAATTAATTTATTATAATAACCCAGATAGCACACATACATCTTGGAGACGTCGATTTGATGTGCGTGTTTACATCTGGAAGACGTATTTTTTAGAGTGTTTGCTCATCTGCAATACGTCTATTGGACGTTTCCTGTCAGATGTCAAATAGACGTTTAAACTGTCAGAGTCAATAAAGAATGGATCCAAAAGCAGAGGTTGACAGGATAACAACAGTCTTTAATGAGAATATAAACAAGGCAGTCTGTCATTAAGGCACACAGAACTGGTAAAACAAACTGAGAAGGCAGCTGAGATGATCCTGTCTTGAAGAGGAGAGAGATTGGGACACCAGTAGAGGTGGAGGCAGTTCTTGAGAATAAATCACAGTCAGGAACAGAGGACCGCGAAGGTACTCTTGCAGCAAATGCAGAACTCAGACTAAACTTAGGCGCAAGGCTGCATCAGACAAACAAGACCAGGTGAGCACTACCAAAGCAAATCAGACTTGAAGAAAGCAGCAGTCGTAACGCATGACATGAAACAATGATCCAACAAGAGGCAGTAAGAACAAACACTAGATAAAGGGTAAGCACTCAAACAAAAGTGGGAACAGGTGTCATCGCAAGGCAGCGAGGCGCTGATTGCGATGACTAACAGGTGCAGGTAGACAGAGAGAAGATGAGCCTAACGAGCGAGTGAGAAAGTGTGTGTGTGTGTGAGTGTGTGTGTGTGTGTGTGTGTGTGTGTGTGTGTGTGTGTGTGTGTGTGTGTGTCTGAAACAATCAGGAAGGAGACTGAGTGAAGAAAAGGATAGTGAGAAGCAAAGAGAAAGAACCTGACACATGACATAAACAATGTCTTTAAGATGTTTATGATTTAGAATGTATGAAAAACTGACATCTTAAAGACGTCTATCAGATGTTTGTAAACAGCAGATGCTTTCCAGATCAAGTGATCTTTAACAGACATCTTGCAGACGTACGTGTGCTATCTGGGAAGCAATAATAAGAAATATCACAGGACAAACTGAAATTCCATTAAAATAAATTGACAAGGGGTGTTGTCACAGTTTGTGTTTTATATTTTCCTCAGGGAGACACTACCTCCACTACACGTTTACAGCCCTGACCAGAGCAGACACATTCCCAGAGTTCAGTGCTGTGGGCATTGCTAATGGCAGACAGATTAAACACTACAGTAATGAAGAAAGAGTCTGGGTCAGAGACGGTCGGACTGTGTATGACTGGACCAATACACCTGCAGATCCTCCTGATCACAGAGACTGGTTCCTACATCAGCTGAAGATGCTGTCAAACTGCACACACTCACAGTGTTCTGGTGAGATTCATGCTTTACTCTTATTAATGATCACACATTATATTTACTGTAAGTTTCTCATGAGTGTTGTTCTGTGATTGTAGAGCTTCATGTTCTTCAGAGAATAATTGGCTGTGAACTGGAGAAACTTCCTGATGGATCCGTGGTTCTGACTGTCTTTGATGAATATGGATTTGATGGAGAGGATCTTATATCCTTTAATTCTGACACTATGCAGTGGATTGAGAAAAGCCCCAAAGCCAAAAGAACCAAAGAGCAATGGGACAGTCATACAGGACGAAACCACGTCATCAAACATTTCCTCAATACGTGTGAGACCTGGATCTCAGTGTTTCACAAGACAGAAAAGTGTATGTTCTGATCAGATCACTTAAATTACGTCTGTCTTTGTGTGTGTGTGTGTGTGTGTGTGTGTGTTTGTGTGTGTGTGTTTATGAGGAATAAGGAAATGTCCTTGATGCAGCAGATGATGTTCGTCAGCCGCCAGATGAATAATTCACCTTGTTTCTTTCTGCTCCAGGTTCTCCAGATGTTCGTGTCTCTGCGAGGAAAGCTCCTGATGATCAGAATAAGCTGGTTCTGACGTGTCTGGCCACTGGTTTCTACCCCAGAGATGTTCAGATGGACATCAGATTGAACAGAACTAAACTTGAGGATCAAACATCTGAAATCAGACCAAATGATGATCAAACCTTTCAGATGAGAACCAGTGTGAAGATCGACAGAAACCATAGAGGATCTTATGACTGTCTGCTCATTCACAGCAGTCTGACAGAACCAGCTTCAGCAGAATGGGGTAAATATGATCATAATATGAGTGAATATGAACGCTCTTTATACAGTGATGATGTTTCTGATCACACACCAATACAGTTAAAGAGCCTCGATTCAGTTCACCAGGTGATGATGTTGGTTAAAAAAGCATTTATTATGGTTATATATATCTTCATTCTGCAGATGGACCATATTTTGACTGTGGAACAGAATCTGTACTGTGGAGGATCTGTAAAATAGGACCAGTTCTCGCTCTAGTTGTTGTAGTTATTGTTATTTGTCTGTGAATCTACAAACAGTGAGTTCTTAATATTCAACAACATGATTATGATTATTATTGTTTTAAATCGTTTGTTAGCCTATCCTTGTTTTAAAGACATGGATGAACTAGAGCTGGAGAGTATGAGAGTGGAATTATGTGATTTCCATAATGATTACTTTTCGGATTTAAATTGTATTTATTAGGCAAACTATAAATTAAGATTATCCTGATTTTTGTTCCATCAACTGTTCCTAATCTGTGATATGGAATCCCAAAGATGACAAAATTATGAATAAATACTAGGGCTGTCAATAGAGTCAACGTTTTAATCTCGATTAATCGCACATTTGTTGTGTGATTAATCGCGATTAATCGCATGCTTATCGTGAAATTAAAGGGTAACTTGATTTAGCAGTAGAAACCAGATAATATATTAAAATTATGGTACTTTCCCCCCTCATATCCCCCTGAGACGAGATAATTATGCAATTAATTTCTGGAAAAAATCCTCAGATGACGCAAATATTGTCATTTTGCGTCATCTGAGGATTTTTTGGTCAGAGGCTAAAGACTACAGCCACTAGATGGAGCTGTTCCGCATGTTATCAACCTGCCCATAGGGGAGAGATCTCACGCACAGAATGTAAGACACAGACGGCCGCACGGACATTCATAATAACGGAGCGGTGCAGAGCAAAGTGAGTGTTTCAACTTTTCAATGAATTCCTGTGATAGTTTAGCTTCCATATGCGATCTGAAAACGTGCCAGACTGGCGCTTACCTCAGCTCTGCTCAGCTCTTCTCGTGCTGAAGGAAATCTGTCTTCTGCTGCGTCTGTGATGTGACTTTCGTTCGGCTCACTCACACTTTATTGAAAAGACACGTTCAGTTTTTAATTGTAGTGTTTATTCTCTAACTGAACGAATTTATTGTATTACTATGAAGATCAAAACGACGTGTACGGTGCATTCTGGGAGTTGTTCTTTCATCCACATGAGACAAAAATACATTTTCTGTCTTTTCTCAGTCTAGAAGGCACCAAATTCAAAAATAATTTCACATTTCTACTACATAAATTACCCAGTTTAAATACAATTATTCATGTATTTATTCATGTATTTTAGTTTTTTGGAACTATACTCTCATTCCTGTGTAATGATTAAGAGCAATGATACTACACAGCGCCTAGTATAGTTCCTAGACATATCGGCCTAGAAAATCACAACTTTTTATTTTCCGTCAGTCTTAGTACACGATGTAACTACACACATCACAACATGTAAAGACAGTGCCAACTTTTCAAAAAAATTTAGAGTGAGATTTGGTGGGGAGCCAAAATTGCAACAACAAAATGCATTTTTAGATGCATTTTATATATATATATATATAAAATGCATCTATATGACGCATTGTAGGCTATACAGTAGCCTATATCCTATAGACACACACACACACACACACACACACAAACACACACAATTTTAAAGCACTATGTAGGCCTAGAGACGTGGTTTTGTCTAAATAGAACAAATTGATTATACATCACCTACAGCACACACTTTTACAGGGAAGAAAAAGGAAAAAAAACTGTCTGTCCTGTCTGTTGCTCTTCTGTCTGTTGTGTGGTTCTTTTTTTGCTGTGGCTGATCTAAAAAAAACAGTGTTGTAGTAAAAACTACTTAGTTACATTCAAGCTACCCTTTTGAAAAAGTAGCTACACTACAAGTTACTATCAAAAAGGAGCTGGCTACATTGCAACCACTTTTTTCTTTTTCTTTTTTTTACAATGAGATTGTTACAAATAACTGAATAATTGTTAATGAAGAATGTTATAATATTTGGGGTTTTAAGCTTCATAGTGCAATGTAATTATGATTTCAAAGAGTATAGGGTGAATTCAGGGTTATTGGGACACTTTTCCCCAGTCATTTCTATGGAAAAAAACTGTCAGAATCATTACACACAATACTCAAATATAGCCTTTATCTCAAACTGGCTGCCAAAGTGCAAAATGGCTACACATTTAACATCAGTGCAAGAACAAAATGTATGCAAATCAACTTTGCGATGCTGTTTGCGAACGTTCGTTGGAACTATGGTTTCGGGAAACACGACTCGTTAAACTCTGCTTATAATGACGGAACTTGTGACCATAGTTAGCGAACAACGCTTTTGGGAAACGCACCCCTGAGCGTCACAGCGCTCCGCTTCGCTCATTACAGACTCGTTCTCGTCAGAACCCAAAACAGAATGTAGCTTTAGGTCACGCAACAACACCGTATTTATTTGCCTATTTATCTTGAACCCCCTCACCGAGAGCATAACTAATTGATCAACATGATCGGCTCAACATGTAGATCTATAGATAAACTCATCTTACAGGCATTTGACTGACCCGGTTGACACTTCAGTGTGAGAAATCGGGGGTGTGGCGTGTGAGCGTGTGAAACCAATCAAATGCGTGTGTCTCGGCCAATGCGTGAGAGTTGGCAGCTCTGTAAAGAGGAAAGTGTTGGCGTTATTTTGTCACTTATTGAGCAGTAGGCTAGCTGGAGCCATTAACCACCAGTCTTTGTGCTAAGCTAGGCAAGCTGGAGCCATTAACCACCAGTCTTTGTGCTAAGCTAGGCTAGCTGGAGCCATTAACCACCAGTCTTTGTGCTAAGCTAGGCTAGCTGGAGCCATTTACCTCCAGTCTTTGTGGTAAGCTAGGCTAGCTGGAGCCGTTTACCTCCAGTCTTTGTGCTAAGCTAGGCTAGCTGGAGCGTTTACCTCCAGTCTTTGTGATAAACTAGGCCAGCTGGAGCGTTTACCTCCAGTCTTTGTGCTAAGCTAGGCTAGCTGGAGCGTTTACCTCCAGTCTTTGTGCTAAGCTAGGCTAGCTGGAGCGTTTACCTCCAGTCTTTGTGCTAAACTAGGCTAGCTGGAGCGTTTACCTCCAGTCTTTGTGCTAAGCTAGGCTAGCTGGAGCGTTTACCTCCAGTCTTTGTGCTAAACTAGGCTAGCTGGGGCCATTTACCTCCAGTCTTTGTGCTAAGCTAGGCTAGCTGGAGCGTTTACCTCCAGTCTTTGTGCTAAACTAGGCTAGCTGGAGCGTTTACCTCCAGTCTTTGTGCTAAACTAGGCTAGCTGGAGCCATTTACCTCCAGTCTTTGTGCTAAACTAGGCTAGCTGGAGCGTTTACCTCCAGTCTTTGTGCTAAACTAGGCTAGCTGGAGCGTTTACCTCCAGTCTTTGTGCTAAACTAGGCTAGCTGGAGCGTTTACCTCCAGTCTTTGTGCTAAACTAGGCTAGCTGGAGCGTTTACCTCCAGTCTTTGTGCTAAACTAGGCTAGCTGGAGCGTTTACCTCCAGTCTTTGTGCTAAGCTAGGCTAGCAGGGGGTGTGTCAGACAGAGTTATGGCACGGAGATGAGAATGGTGTGTATGGACTTAACTAACTCTGGGGGATACGGTCAATGAGCTAAAGTCCCAAAAAGTCAGCGTGTTCCTTTAAATAGGCAGAAGCCTCAGGTTCGGAATAATCCGGCTCCGCCCCCATCCCATTGGCAGCTATACTCAGAACCCTTTCTGAGTATTATTCAGGGGCTTGTTACAATTCTACCTCTCAGTCTGTTTTTATTTAGTTTAGCATTTGAATACATGTATAAAATGTTTCTTTTTAAAGCATCAATGGTTGATTTGTGATGATTGCATGGTGGTAATGGAGGGGGTCACTGGTGTGTCTGGATGGTCATGCACAGTGTTTACATTTATTCACATCATAATCGCTTTGGATGAAAGCTGGACCCTTTACTGTTCATTTGGGAGTTACACTTGTACTGTGAGCGGGAAACAATGCTTGTATATTTATGAAATGAATGTTCTTTATTGCATTTCATTAATAATTCAATGAATAAAAACATCTTAAACCAACGGCTTTTGTGTTCTTTTAGGCTGGATTAAGCTGTTTTCTTCTCAGTTCTGAATCTTTCTCTAAAAGATGTCCAGGCAAATATCAGAGCTGATGATCCATCTTTATTTTCAGTTGGTCTTGTCTAAATAAAGTGATTCATTCTCATTATTTGGTGCACCAGGGGACTTGAATCGCCTCCATTTATATCAATTACAGCTCTGAGTTTTTATTCCCTTCAGCTGACAGGACAAAAGCGGCACCTTTAACTATAAACTATACTATATCTGGTTTGTTTGTTATATACCACATGTTGGTGGAGGATGAAGTAGATTTGTTTAAAAATCCGAATCATTTTAGTGAATCGGTTTGTTTTAATGAATCGACTCATCAGTTCATGCATGGAAATCGAAATTTTTTGCTAAAGTTTAGTTAAATCCGGCAATATTGCATAAAATATTTCCTTTAAAGTCGAGTGTTTTGAAAAATGTATAATTCTCGCTACAATACGCTAATTAATACATATTACTACAAAAGCTATTGTTTATGAAATAAAACCACTGTCTGAAAAACGTTTCTTTAAAGTTGAATAAATTAATCCCATATTAATTTACAGTGGTTTTCCAGTGTTAACATTTACTGTAATCTCGACGTTGTTGTGGAGTAAACAGGATTTAACCTCTGAACTGTCACCGTACCACAGGTGGGACGCCTGGTGCTTTTTGTTTTATCGCCTTTTTTCATATCATATATTTAAGTAATTATCATAAATTCGGTATCATTTGAAAGCTTACAAACTCAAAATTCATCCTGTGAAAACCGTTTTGAAATCGGACATTGTGTTACCATGGAAACGTTACTCTAAATTATTCTAGCTGGCTCCTCCCCTAGTGGGCGGTGTCATGTTTCATATTACAACAATTATTTTAACTACTTTATATTCAAAATCTTTTCCAATTTTGACAAAACACATATCGTCGGAAAGGTCTGAGTCTCAAGGGTCCATATTTGGTGACTGTTTTGAGATGGAAGTGATATTTGGACAGAAATTTAAAGAAAATGCATCAAAAAACAATCAATGGAATTTGAATGACACCCGGTGGCTGTGTTTGGTACAGCACCCTAAACAACATCTCATGGGAACTTCAATTTTTGTGATATCAACTTCAAATTTGGAACACAAATTGGTTAGACATATGGCTTTGATTTTATAGTAATTTTATAGTAAATTCTTTTTTGTAAAATATATATTTTATATGAAATAAATATTTAGTACAGTATTTTTCATTTACAGTAAATTTAAACTTCCATAACTTTTTCATACTTTCATATTTTGAATTGCTTTCACTTCAGCAATAATCTGCAGAGTGTCGTCTTTAAAACGAGACCAAACTTTGGTCTATATTCCAAAGCATTCTTGAATTACAGCCCTTTAGGTTTGGATAGTGCATTTTCATGTGTATTCTCAAAAAGGGGGGTGACAGTTAAAGGGTTAAACGTTTTTAGAGGGAAACGCGAGTCGGTTCAACTGAATCACTGTAAAGAACCGTTTCAAATGAACGAGTCGTTCTGGAATTGGGCATCACACACTGGACGCGGATCTCAATCAGAGCCGAGCCGCACTGACGGTTGATGATGACGTGCGATCCGCCGGTGAACCGATTCACTTGTGAATAAACAGACTCTCATCCTGTCAGAATATGACGGAGCTCCACCGCAGATCGTCAGTCGGTACCGGCGGCTCTCCGCCCGGGACCAGCCGCTCCAGCGCCGCGGGTGGAGGCGGAGGAAAGCGCGGATTATCGCAGCCGGCTGGATGTCAGTCTCTCCTGTCGTTCACCATCCTCCTCCTGGCGTGTGTGTGTGGGTTCAGCTCCAGACTGTTCGCCGTGATCCGCTTCGAGAGCCTCATTCATGAGTTTGATCCGTGGTGAGCAACTTTCCGTCCTGTCAGATATTAGCGCGCTCTTCACTCAAAACTCCCGGTAACTGTGAAAGCCGTCCGGTGTTCGATGTGTGATAGTTTTACCGTCAGAGCTGCAGTAAAGTGAGCGTTTAGAGATACTGTCGGTATCGAGTCCGTTTCTGAGGAAAACTCCTCTGTTTTTACCTCAAATTGTCTCAAAACTTAGTGAGCTGACTACCTAGACGGCATCTGTGAGCTGACTACCTAGACGGCATCTGTGAGCTGACTACCTAGATGGCATCTGTGAGCTGACTACCTAGGCTAGACGGCATCTGTGAGCTGACTACCTAGACAACATCTGTGAGCTGACTACCTAGGCTAGACGGCATCTCTGTGAGCTGACTACCTAGACGACATCTGTGAGCTCACTACCTAGACTGCATCTTTGAGCTGACTACCTAGGCTAGACAGCATCTGTGAGCTGACTACCTAGACAGCATCTGTGAGCTGACTACCTAGACAACATCTGTGAGCTGACTACCTAGACAACATCTGTGAGCTGACTACCTAGACAACTGACTACCTAGACAACATCTGTGAGCTGACTACCTAGGCTAGACGGCATCTCTGTGAGCTGACTACCTAGACGACATCTGTGAGCTCACTACCTAGACTGCATCTTTGAGCTCACTACCTAGGCTAGACTGCATCTGTGAGCTGACTACCTAGGCTAGATGACATCTGTGAGCTGACTACCTAGGCTAGACGGCATCTTTGAGCTGACTACCTAGGCTAGATGACATCTGTGAGCTGACTACCTAGGCTAGACGGCATCTCTGTGAGCTGACTACCTAGACGACATCTGTGAGCTCACTACCTAGACTGCATCTTTGAGCTGACTACCTAGGCTAGACGGCATCTTTGAGCTGACTACCTAGGCTAGACGGCATCTGTGAGCTGACTACCTAGGCTAGATGACATCTGTGAGCTGACTACCTAGGCTAGACGGCATCTTTGAGCTGACTACCTAGGCTAGATGACATCTGTGAGCTGACTACCTAGGCTAGACGGCATCTCTGTGAGCTGACTACCTAGACTGCATCTTTGAGCTGACTACCTAGGCTAGACGGCATCTGTGAGCTGACTACCTAGGCTAGACGGCATCTGTGAGCTGACTACCTAAACGGCATCTGTGAGCTGACTACCTAAACGGCATCTGTGAGCTGACTACCTAGACAACATCTGTGAGCTGACTACCTAGACGGCATCTGTGAGCTGACTACCTAGGCTAGATGACATCTGTGAGCTGACTACCTAGGCTAGATGACATCTGTGAGCTGACTACCTAGGCTAGATGACATCTGTGAGCTGACTACCTAGGCTAGACGGCATCTGTGAGCTGACTACCTAGGCTAGATGACATCTGTGAGCTGACTACCTAAACGGCATCCTCTGAGCTGACTACCTAGACAACATCTGTAAGCTGACTATCTAAACGGCATCTGTGAGCTGACTACCTAGACTGCATCTTTGCAGTCGTCGCATCACCTGTCTGGAGAGTTTTAAACAGCTCTGCGATGGAGGAGTTTTTGTATTCATTTGAATATTCATAGTTATTATACAAACTAGAGTATTTATGAATGGTTATGGCAATTCACATATGATATTTTATGAATATGTAAACAAATTAAAAGTGTTGAGAAGCAGCTGTAGGGCTGTCATGTTTTAAATATTTGACTTTATTTACCTCAGGAATGTTTACTATGCAGCTGCGCTTGGGAAAGAAAGTGCACTAGATGAGACCACTACAAAGAGCACTGATTGAGAATAGCCCAGATTTACGCATAATTATCCAAAGCAAAATGTATTTTCATATTGAATGACAGGTGCAGCTTCAGATGTGTTCATAGTCAATACAACTTATGTGTAAACTAATAAAACTAATGTTTGATTATATGTTTTAGATGCACACTGTGTGTTTTGGTTCTAAATGTGAAGGTAAAGTAAATTACAATATTCATTTATGTTATATCATAATCTGCGCGACCCCATCTTTGCCTTTCTTTGATGACGTTGCAGGGCGTCCCAAATGAGCGATTAGTGTCAGCGAAGTCCACTTCAGCTGATATACCGTGCTCAGGGAGTAGGGAGCAGTGAACAGTGCGTAGGGACCCTGTCGAATGGAACGCACCCATAGAATCGTTCACAGTAATGTGGGGTTCACACCGGACGCGATTCGCGCGAAGGTGGACGCTTGAACATTTTGAGTTTACTCGCTTCATTCGCGCGTGAAATTTGCGTGTGACAACTACACAACAGACGCGAATTCACATCATGGGAGGGGATTCTATATGAGCCTAGATGAGCCAGCTCGTCTCGGTCACTTGACGTCTTTTTTGTTAAAAATACTACTATTAATGTGTGACAAAACGTAGTTTAAAGACTTTTTCAGGCGATAATATAGTTGTTTAAAGCTCAAATCTGTGGTTAATTTATAAAAAGAGCCTATTTGAGCATTTTATCTGGCGTTTTCGGAGTTGTGAGATCCAGGCGATCAGTGACATTCAGCGCTCGTTTACCCGGAGAGACCCGCCTTTCCTCGGCTAGTCCTTCTCACATTTGCCGCTGGCTCTGGCTCTTTTTTCTGCTCCAGTCTCGTTGTGAAATGGCTGACATAGATTTTGTTGAGAGGGTAGCTGACTGTCCGACCTACTCACTCACTTTCTTCCAAGCAAGATCCTTTTTATTCCTGTTCCTGTAGTGATAGGATGATGTATCATACAGCTCCGGGGATCCACACACGGCCACGATTATCTTATTCTCCATTGTTGTTGGGATTTCTGCCTCCACTTGTAAATGCGTCACTACTAGAGCAAGCTCGTGATTGGTTAACGCGGCGCGAAATATCCGCCAGAGTTCAGATTTTTCAACTTGAGCGATTAATCGCGCGTTCAAAACGCTCAATTCGCGCCGCCATTAGAATTGATTGTGATTTATTAAGGGAAAACTGCGTAGGATGTGCGTGCGCACGTTTTTATAAATCCGAATATTTCTGCGTACGCACGTCCTATGTTTCATCCGTACGCCACTTCTGACGCAAATCCTACGCAAAGTTTTATAAATGAGGCCGCAGGGCTTTAAGGCTAAAGCTTCTAATGATCTTGATTGATTGAGAGGAAGATGGATTCTGGTCAGACTCTGTGTTTGTGTTCATCAGGCGAGTGGGACGAGCCGATGAGGAGTCAGAATGAGACGCAGACGGATGGGGAAAGCCAGACACCGATGGTTAACCAGTATTGATTAAGGAGCTGTTAGAAACACTGCTGTTCTCCCCGATAACACACACGTATGGATTTCCTCCGTCGTCTCAGGCTGGGATCCACTGAGGGCCTGGAGTCAATCCAGACTGTAGATTAGAGAAGTAAATCAGGTCACAATGTAAACGAGGGTAATAATTTGAGTATGCGTGCTGAAGTGTTATTGCATGAAATAGAATTTCGCGGGTGTAATTAATAAAGGAGGTTTCGTCACAGAGCAGGTGAGTTTAACCTGCGCAGATTAATCACGTCCTGTCACAGTCATGAATCCCAGCAGCTCTTTATGAGACGGTTAATGTGCTGTGTGGTTATAGATTATTGACGGTTCACACTGCGGTCTGGTGCACATCAGGGGCGTCGCACCCGTGGGGGATGTGTGTGTTTTAACACCCACACTTTTCCCGGTGAGAGGGTTCAACACCCACACTTTTCCCGGTGAGAGGGTTCAACACCCACACTTTTCCCGGTGAGAGGGTTCAACACCCACACTTTTCCCGGTGAGAGGGTTCAACACCCACACTTTTCCCGGTGAGAGGGTTCAACACCCACACTTTTCCCGGTGAGAGGGTTCAACACCCATACTTTTCCCGGTGAGAGGGTTCAACACCCACACTTTTCCCGGTGAGAGGGTTCAACACCCATACTTTTCCCGGTGAGAGGGTTCAACACCCACACTTTTCCCGGTGAGAGGGTTCAACACCCACACTTTTCCCGGTGAGAGGGTTCAACACCCACACTTTTTCTGCAGTTTTCCCGCAGTTTTGCACAAACGCTTTATATATTATAATATTAAACCGTTCGGTACGGCATTCACGGTTCAATATGCGCTTGTGAATTGGGTTGTTTTTTGTGTTTTGTTTTTGCAGTGTGCCTGTGAGTCTACGCGCTGATATGAGATAATATCCAATCACTACACAGTGCTAGACACGCTTGCAATGCTGGTGTCAGAGAGTTATACTCACAGAACACTATTCACAATCACGAAAGTTCATTATTTGCATGCGTTTTAAAGCCTTGCCGGTTATTCGCGTGCTAGCGCACTAAACTTGATTACTGGACTAAGTAGTCTTACTGTGATAATACTGTCAAATAAACAACAAGGTTAACATAAACACAGTCGGTGAAAGTAAATTTGCGTGTGTCTGTATATTAGATGCACGTCTTAAATTGACAGCAGCGCAGCCTATAGTGAACATGCTGTCCTTAAAGGGACAGTTCACCTCTAAAATGATGTTATTATTTACTCACTCTAATGTTGTTCCAAACCTGTATTCATTAAAGTTTTAAGTTAACTTATAAGTTAGTAAATTTACTCACTAACTTATAAGTGCTTTAATAATTTGGCTAGGTAGTTAGGGGGGTTCGAGGACATGGAACACAACCTTTTGATTTCTCTGATCTACATATGTGCATTTTAAGACGTTTGAAGGCCGAAAAAAATAGGAGAAATAGCTTTAAAACTAAGTCAGTGGGCAGTAGATTATTTGTCAATTCCTGCTCTCTCTCTCATCTCCATCACTCATTTTCTCTCGTTCTCCTTATCTTGCCCTCTCTTCCCCTCCTAAAGTAGTCAACAAAACATAGGGTCAATTTGTTTAGAATATTTTTTTCTAAGACACTTTCTAAGATTTTTTTTAATTCATTCCCAATATGTACACATTCATTATTAATCGTATGCATCATATGAAGAAAACGGATTCGTTAATGTTTCTTGTCCTCTCACATTGACAGTTGCTGATTATTAGTAGCCTATACGTATTTATATACCTATTTTAAAATAAAAATGGCGAAATTAGACAAAGGTTTATTAGTTTGCCTAATTATTTTTATTGGTAGTTTAACATTTCAATCCTAAAACAGCTGCTAAATATGAAATGTTTAGTTTAACTACATCTTATCTCACACTTTATGAGCGTTTAACTGAAGCGTCGCACTGGAATTCGCACTCAGCAGCTTCAGTGAACATAAAGCCCGCCTACTTTGTTTTGATTGGTCATCTTAAATATTTTGACGTTGACGAGCGGTGACAGACCGCAGAAGATCTTGGTGCTGTGCAATATCATTGCTGCATTAAAGTAATACTATATTATTAGGCAATTATTTCACAACATTTATAGCCTACACATCGGAAAAATACAGAGGTCCGGATTCAAATTTTTGACCGTCATTACTTAAAAGAACACTTGTTTATTACAAAAAACGGACTTCAATTCTGGACCTTTGGCAGTGAGGAAATTATAAATATTTATTACATTGTCCCTTTTTTTGCTGAGTGCTTCATGAATTTGTTGTATTATTCAGCAGTTTTTGGGATGTAAGCAGAGAGCGCCCCTTTATAAGATAACCCTCTGGCCGTCTTGTAATATACACTCTATTGCTAAAAGTATTGTGCCGCCCCTCCAAATCACTGAGTTCAGGTGTTCGATCACTTCATGGCCACAGGTGTATAAATCAAGCTCTAGGCCTGCAGACGCTTCTACACACATCAGTGAGAGAATGGGCCGCTCTCAGGAGCTCAGAGAACTCAAGCGTGGGGCCGTGATCGGTGGACACCTGTGCAATAAGCCCATTCGGGACATTTCCTCACGACTAAATATTCCACGCTCAACTGTTAGTGGGTTTATAACAAAGTGGAAGCAACTCAGCCACAAAGTGAAATCACAGAGCGGGGTCAGCGCATGCTGAGGGTCAAATCACGCCAAATTTCTGCAGAGTCAAGAGCTCCAGACCTCCAAACTCCTGTGTCCTTCAGATGAGCTCAAGAACAGTGTGTAGAGCTTCATGGAATGGGTTTCCATGGCCGAGCAGCTCATCCAAGCCTTACATCACCAAGTGCAATGCAAAGCGTGGGATGCAGTGGGGTAAAGCACGCCGCCACTGGACTCTAGAGCAGTGAGACGTGCTCTCTGAGTGAGCAATCACGCTTCTCTGTCTGACAATCCCATGGACGAGTCAGGAGAACAGGACTTGCCTGACTGCATTGTGCCAAGTGTAAAGTTTGGTGGATGGGGGATTATGGGCTGGAGTTTTTTTCAGGGGTTGGGCTTGGCCCCTTAGTTCCAGTGAAAGGAAATCTTAATGCTTCACCAAGACATTTTGGACAATTTCATGCTCCCAACTTTGTGGGAACAATTTGGGGACGGCCCCTTTCTGTTCTTCTGTGCTTAGGTAGGTGGGACGTGTCAAAGTAACATCCACATGGATGGAGGACCCAAGGTTTCCCAGCAGAACATTGCCCAAAGCATCACTGCCTCCGCCGCCACGCCTTCTTCCCATAGTGCACCTGGTGCCATGTGTTCCCCAGGTAAGCCACGCACACGCACCCGACCATCCACGTGATGTAGAAGAACACGTGATCATCAGACCAGGCCACCTTCTTCCATTGCTCCGTGGTCCAGTTCTGATGCTCTCGTGCCACTGTTGGTGCTTTGGGCGGTGGGCAGGGGTCAGCATGGGCACCCTGACTGGTCAGCGGCTGTGCCGCCCCATACGCAACAAACTGAGATGCTCTGTGTATTCTGAGCCCTTTCTATCAGAACCAGCATTAACTTCTTGAGCAGTTTGAGCTCCAGTAGCTCGTCTGTTTGATCGGCCCACACGGGCCAGCCTTCGCTCCCCACGTGCATCAATGAGCCTCGGCCGCCCATGACCCTGTGGCCGGTTCTCCACTGGTCCTTCCTTGGAGCACTTTTGATAGAGACTGACCACTGCAGACCGGGAACACCCCACAAGAGCTGCAGTGTTGGAGATGCTCTGACCCAGTCGTCTAGCCGTCACAATCTGGCCCTTGTCAAACTCGCTCAAATCCTTACGCTTGCCCATTTTTCTGCTTCTAACACATCAACTCTGAGGACAAAATGTTCACTTGCTGCCTAATATATCCCACCCACTAACAGCTGATGAAGAGATCATCAGTGTTATTCTCTACACCTGTCAGTGGTCATGTTATGCCGCATTGGTGTTTTAGTGAATTTGTGTATCATATCTTTATAAAGCTTGAGTTGTTTGTGGGTTTATTGCAAAAGCACTAAGACACAGTAGATTCCCTCCTGAATTAATTATTCTATGAATGGTGTGTGTGTGTTTTGATGTGTGTGTGTCTCTTTAACACTCGGCATGTGATGTGAGAATCCAGAGAGAATTTGAATTCCCGTTCCCTAATTCCAAAGGTCCATCAGAATCCGTCAGAAATCATCTGTGCCCTCTTTGAGCGTTTAAACTCTTTCTGATGTTAAAGACCCAATGTGTGTTGCTCTGCGAGCGGCTCTGCGTTTGTACGATAAACGGCTTTGTTTGTCTCTAGTAGCAGAAAAAGCCTCCGGTGATTCTTTCTGAAGTCTGAAGAGCCGTCCTCTCCTACTGAAGGAAAATGAATCACTGCGTGTGTTTCTCTTTGCTTAAGTCTGAGACGTCACAAACAAACGTCTGCATGACTCTTGAATCTGCTCGGATGAAGTTTCTCAAGTCATCTTTGCCTCCTAAAACACACGCATAAGTCAATAGAGTAAGAGTCTAGAGATGAGAAATGTCCGCGCTCATATTGAGATCTCTGACGTTTGATAGCATAAATCTGAGCACAGTTTGAGACGCTGCTGAGACTCTAGAGCAGTCTTTTTTTTAATAGCTAGTGAAAAATATGAATAAATCTATAGTAGTATAAATAAACAACACTGCTCCAGTCGTCTGTGTTTGTTTGTGTCTGTTTGGCAGAGATGATTGTGAGTCTCTGGCATAAACACTCATTGGCTCTTCCTCTGAGCTGGTCGGCTCGGCTGGCGCTTTTCTGTGTGTGTGTGAATATAATGGCATCATCCTCATCTCTGGTGGCACACAGACGGTGTTTAGGCAGTGCATGTGTTGCTGGTTGGCAGACTGTCAGTCAAACATGGACTCGCTCATCAGACGGAGCCAGATCAGACCCACAGGAACCAGAAAACAGACAGTGATGGAGGACAATGGGGAAGAAATAGATTCAAGGCTGAGCTGTGAGTGTGTGTGTGTGTGTGTGTCTTCTGAAAAATGAAATGGTGAAGATCATGGGTTCATGTCTAAGTGCTTGAGTTTGTGTAGCAGAGCAAACTGAGACAGGCTTTAGTCATTTGTGACCCGCGCTGGCAAAATAAGTGGGAACGCACACTAATTATGAGCTACAGGCAAAACAAGTGAAACATTGGTTGAATTTGAGGTTTTCACTATAATGAGTTCATTAAGCCCTCGTCTAGCGATCCTGATGCTCCAAATAGCAACTAAACATCTGAAAGCATCTTTATTTGTGTGTTTTCTGAGAGGAGTACCTTTCCTTTGTCCATGAAAAATGTTGTTTTTTAACTGTCACCCCCCTTTTTGAGAATACACATGAAAATGCACTATCCAAACTTAAAGCGCTGTAATTCAAGAATGCTTTGGAATATAGACCATCTCGTTTTAAAGACGACACTCTGCAGATTATTGCTGACGTGAAAGCAATTCAAAATATGAAAGTATGAAAAAGTTATGGAAGTTTAAATCTACTGTAAATGAAAAATACTGTACTAAATATTTTTTATTACAAAAAATGTTTTGCTCTAAAATTACTATAAAATCAAAGCCATTGGTCTAACCAAGTTGTGTTCCAAATTTGAAGTTGATATCACAAAAATTGAAGTCCCCATGAAATTTTGTTTAGGCGCTGTACCAAAAATAGCCACCGGGTGTCATTCAAATTCCATTGATTGTTTTTTTGATGAATTTTCCTGTAAATTTCTGGAATCGATTGTGAACAAGATACAGGTCGAGACTGGATTTGCAGACATATTGAGATTAAAACACAATGCTGTGCTTCTATATTTGATCCGACAGGAACGGTGCAACACACTTATGTGAGTAAACATGTTTTTTATATGTGTTAGTATTGCATTGTTACAGATCGTTTGATATCTATTGATTACACACCTTAGCACGCGGTCACAGGCTGGAGAAGCTGTTATTGGTTCATTCGTGATCAGACTCGGACTTGTAACGCCAGCTCGCAAAGCCCAACATCCCGGGGTGTGTGTTTTTCAGACGGGCTATCGCCAGCCGACAGGTGAACCTTCTTGCGTGTGTGTGTGTACGGTTCGCTGTTATATTCACCGATGATCGAGTAATACAAAAATAGCATTCCAATCAATCGCGGGTGGATGAGAGATGAATCTTTGTGTTTGTTTGATAAAGATATTTTGTGAGTCCTGTGAGCGTTTCAAAACAATCCCCACATGTACTGAGGGGAGCTGAAGCTCATTAAATATGCAAATATTATCCAATCCTAGCCGTGGGCGTTTACTTCCAAGTCTTCGGTGCGACACGCCCATCAAAACCGAGCGTGTCTTCAGAGAGGCTCAAAACCAAGGCAGAAAATAGCCTATTACTCATTCATTATGATGTTTCTGAATGTAAAAACCACTCAAACGTCATAAGTTGACCTCAGACAACATTATAAAAAAATTAAAACAGCCAGTTCATGACACCTTTAACTTGATTTTTCTCAAAATTGACTTGAAAAAATTGACTCAAAGCTGACTCTGTCGACTTAAAGCAGGTCATTTTTTGTCTGATGGGTTTTTTAATAGAGCACGTGACAACAGAGTCCTGCACGGGTCCGATTTTGTACCCGAACCCGCAGTGCTTAAAACCGCATCCGACCCGTTTTCCGACAGCAGCACTGATTAAAATCTGCACCCGATCCGACTCGCTTAAAATAGAACTGACACCTGACTCGCACCCAAAATAAAATCAGTTTAGCATATCACATTATAGACACACTTACAAAAGTGTTTATTGCCAGCATACTAGGGGTGTAACGGTACACGTATTCGTATTGAACCATTTCGGTACAGGGCTTTCGGTACGGTGCATGTGTGTACCGAACGGTTATGAATGTAATCTTTAACAGTTAACAGTCGGCTTGTTGTAAGCGCGGAACACACTTCAATCCGAGTTCCCACACGAACATATTAAGTATTCAGTCCATTTTATCACGAAATTCAAACGATAAATGCCGTTTTAACGCTCTTTAGTGTGACGTGACTGATAGACGCGTATCAGTTCAACTTAAAGCGGCGGCGCGAGTCAATGCGATCATCTCTTCCTAAAGAATAAACATAAATTAATACATCTTAAAGTATGTTGAGGATACATTACAACTTACTGAAATGTATCATATGTCGTGTAATCTCTCCATCTGTGTTTCAACCGCGGAAAGACAATAAAACTGCTTGTAAACAATGTCATGCAGAATCACATTTACTCAGAAGTCATTCAGTGTCCACAGCTGTAGCTCACTAGAGAAATCAACTCTTACACTGAATACATGCACTATATTAGCCGTTATATTCATTATATTAGCCGTTATATTCATTATATTAGCCGTTATATTCATTATATTAGCCGTTATATTCATTATATTAGCCGTTATATTCATTATATTAGCCGTTATATTCATTATATTAGCCGTTATATTCATTATATTAGCCGTTATATTCATTATATTAGCCGTTATATTCATTATATTAGCCGTTATATTCACTATATTAGCCGTTATATTCATTATATTAGCCGTTATATTCATTATATTAGCCGTTATATTCATTATATTAGCCGTTATATATTCATTATATTAGCCGTTATATTCATTATATTAGCCGTTATAGTCATTATATTAGCCGTTATATTCATTATATTAGCCGTTATAGTCATTATATTAGCCGTTATATTCACTATATTAGCCGTTATATTCATTATATTAGCCGTTATATTCATTATATTAGCCGTTATATATTCATTATATTAGCCGTTATATTCATTATATTAGCCGTTATAGTCATTATATTAGCCGTTATAGTCATTATATTAGCCGTTATATTCATTATATTAGCCGTTATATTCATTATATTAGCCGTTATATTCATTATATTAGCCGTTATATATTCATTATATTAGCCGTTATATTCATTATATTAGCCGTTATATTCATTATATTAGCCGTTATAGTCATTATATTAGCCGTTATAGTCATTATATTAGCCGTTATATTCACTATATTAGCCGTTATATTCATTATATTAGCCGTTATATTCATTATATTAGCCGTTATATTCATTATATTAGCCGTTATATTCATTATATTAGCCGTTATATTCATTATATTAGCCGTTATAGTCATTATATTAGCCGTTATATTCACTATATTAGCCGTTATATTCATTATATTAGCCGTTATATTCATTATATTAGCCGTTATATTCATTATATTAGCCGTTATATTCATTATATTAGCCGTTATATTCACTATATTAGCCGTTATATTCATTATATTAGCCGTTATATTCATTATATTAGCCGTTATATTCATTATATTAGCCGTTATATTCATTATATTAGCCGTTATAGTCATTATATTAGCCGTTATATTCACTATATTAGCCGTTATATTCATTATATTAGCCGTTATATTCACTATATTAGCCGTTATATTCATTATATTAGCCGTTATATTCATTATATTAGCCGTTATATTCATTATATTAGCCGTTATAGTCATTATATTAGACGTTATATTCATTATATTAGCCGTTATATTCATTATATTAGCCGTTATAGTCATTATATTAGCCGTTATATTCATTATATTAGCCGTTATATTCACTATATTAGCCGTTATATTCATTATATTAGCCGTTATAGTCATTATATTAGCCGTTATATTCATTATATTAGCCGTTATAGTCATTATATTAGACGTTATATTCATTATATTAGCCGTTATAGTCATTATATTAGACGTTATATTCATTATATTAGCCGTTATAGTCATTATATTAGCCGTTATATTCACTATATTAGCCGTTATAGTCATTATATTAGCCGTTATATTCACTATATTAGCCGTTATATTCATTATATTAGCCGTTATAGTCATTATATTAGCCGTTATATTCATTATATTAGCCGTTATATTCACTATATTAGCCGTTATATTCACTATATTAGCCGTTATAGTCATTATATTAGCCGTTATATTCACTATATTAGCCGTTATATTCATTATATTAGCCGTTATATTCATTATATTAGCCGTTATATTCATTATATTAGCCGTTATATTCACTATATTAGCCGTTATATTCATTATATTAGCCGTTATATTCATTATATTAGCCTATATATATATTTATTATATACTACTTAGCCTGTTAGTGATGTCTTGTTTATTTAATGTATGTTTAAATAAACCTGTCATGAAAATTACAGCCACTAAATGATTATATATCAACAACGAATAAAAATAATTAGATTTAGAAGTTAATGCAAAAACTGCCTTATGTGAAGCTTATGAGTGTCGATTATTATATCTAAAAATAAATAGCAACTGAATTTAGGCTAACAGTTTGGGCTCTGTTGTTAATCTTTAATAGCTATATGTAAGTAAGGGCTCCCTATATAGTTTACAGCATTATCTTTAAGAAACTTTTAGTTATAATTTAATTCATTTAAGGACATACACTATTTTTTTCATTAAACCACTGTTGAATAAAAATTAATAAAAAGCAATTTTGTAAAACTGCTGTACAGAATCCAAACCGAACCGGGACTTCAAAACCGAGGTACGCACCGAACCGTCAGTTTTGTGTACCGTTACACCCCTACAGCATACAGAAGTTATTACACGACCATTAACACAAGGATAACTTCAGCCGAAGCTGTCAAACATGGTTATGTGTCCTATGGTGAACCTTCAGTTCTGACCACTTTTGAGAAATACTGTTTGATAGAACTGCTTGTGCTTGGTTTGTTCCCAGTTATCTGCGTGCTTCCAGCGATGAAGTTCCACATTTGTGGCTATCTTTTCTTCAACTCCTCAGGATCCATCTCACAAATAAGCTGATTTCAACTTGAAATACAGGCAAGGCATATTTTTGTAGATGTGTTCCTAAAAATATGCATATATTTTTAATATATTTTTCAATATATTTTAATATTATTCGTTTGCACATGACTGTTTTAAACCCGTGTTTAAACCCGTGTTTCTCCCTTGTCCGACCCGCACCCGTATCCGATTCGGGGGTATCCTAGCAACATCGTTTTCGAACCTGAAAAACGCGTTCTGTGTGATCGGGCCCTTAGGATGTTTTTCACCCATTTCAGCAATATTGGCGGGTCACCCGTCGGGTACCCGCACCCGTGCAGGACTCTGCGTGACAATAACAATAACTCATTTGTTAAAATTTGCTCATTGCGACTCATTTTGCCAGCACTGGTCACTTTTGATTCGAAATTTGACAGTTTATGACGGCATCCCATTGTTTACATCCAAATGGAGAGTTGAAGAAGTGGTGGAAAAAGTGTTTACTGTTGATTTTTCTTTTATAGAGATGAAGGGCGTACGCATAGCAGAGAATGCATGAACTGATCAAATGTAAACCTTGAATGCAACGTAAGTCGCTTTGAATAAACGCATCTGCCGAATGTAAATGCATAGACGCCGCTCGTGTCAGCAGTGGGCATCTGGAGAGATTTAATGCATCTCTGTCTTTTAAGGGAATCGCTGGCAGTGTTTTCCTCCTGCTTTTGAAAAGGTATTATTATTTTAAAGCACCAACAGGCGCTTGTCATTCATCAGGTTTTCAGATGCACACATTTCAAAGGATCTGCATTCAGCCGTTTGAAGAGATTTCAGCGTAAAGCGTTTAATGTCACAGAGGCTCTTTGAAGTGTTTTGTGACTCTTTCGACAGACTCGGTGAGAATATACAACGTGCATTTATCATTGGGTACAAAATGTGTCCTACAGCAGCACGAGAGAGGGTCTGTAGTGCGGTGGTTCTCCAACGAATTCATCTAATTCAATCAAAACAGAAAGCATTTAAATAAGCTGCAACAGCTAATATAAGCCTAGTCTAGTTTCTCTCAGTCGCTTCACACGCTCTTTCTGCTCAGCTATGATCAATATTTAATGTTCATGTCTGTGTTGGGATCTAAAGGAATGCCGGTGATCGGGTGGATGTGATTATTGTGTGTCCAGACGTGATGAAGATGATGTTGGCAGTGTGTTTGACTCTTTAATGTCCTGCTTATGGTGAAAAAAACTTTGAAGTCGTTCCTCGATTGTCTTTTCCTGGTTTTGTTTTGCAGGTGTTTCAGTATGTCACGTTCTTCTTCTCCGGTCCCTGAAGATGATCTGAGCCAATGATGTGAAATTCCGTCCGAGTTTTCTGCCCTTCTTCTTCTCCCGCTGTTGTTTATTTCTTCATTTGTGTTCGCCTCTGGCGTTTTCAAGCCGTTCTCCTGTTCTCTCTCTCTCTCGCTCTGTCTAACGATGGTCTGTCTCAGTGAAGCTCTGTTTCTAAATCTAGTGAGCTGTCCACACATGCAGCTACTTTCTTAAGTCGTCTGAAAAGGCAGCATACCATCCATAACTGCCCAGTTTTTCACATTGGAAGCAGAAGCACGCATGTAATGCCTTAAAATGCTGCCCAGGTAAACACGTGTAGGAAACGAGCGATTATCATTCCTTCTGCCACCCTCATCCTCACACACATATATTGATCTGATTCTGAACTCATCCTCACACACATATATTGATCTGATTCTGAACTCATCCTCACACACATATATTGATCTGATTCTGAACTCATCCTCACACACATATATTGATCTGATTCTGAACTCATCCTCACACACATATATTGATCTGATTCTGAACTCATCCTCACACACATATATTGATCTGATTCTGAACTCATCCTCACACACATATATTGATCTGATTCTGAACTGAACTCATCCTCACACACATATATTGATCTGATTCTGAACTGAACTCATCCTCACACACATATATTGATCTGATTCTGGACTCATCCTCACACACATATATTGATCTGATTCTGAACTCATCCTCACACACATATATTGATCTGATTCTGAACTCATCCTCACACACATATATTGATCTGATTCTGAACTCATCCTCACACACATATATTGATCTGATTCTGGACTCATCCTCACACACATATATTGATCTGATTCTGAACTGAACTCATCCTCACACACATATATTGATCTGATTCTGGACTCATCCTCACACACATATATTGATCTGATTCTGAACTCATCCTCACACACATATATTGATCTGATTCTGAACTCATCCTCACACACATATATTGATCTGATTCTGAACTCATCCTCACACACATATATTGATCTGATTCTGAACTCATCCTCACACACATATATTGATCTGATTCTGAACTCATCCTCACACACATATATTGATCTGATTCTGAACTCATCCTCACACACATATATTGATCTGATTCTGAACTCATCCTCACACACATATATTGATCTGATTCTGAACTCATCCTCACACACATATATTGATCTGATTCTGAACTCATCCTCACACACATATATTGATCTGATTCTGAACTCATCCTCACACACATATATTGATCTGATTCTGAACTCATCCTCACACACATATATTGATCTGATTCGACTCAAAAGAGTCTTTGTTTCATGCTCTGAGAATATCACAGATTATAGAGCATATTTTATCTGAATGCCCTGCTTTAAATTGTATTAGGCAATTATTTTATTGGATTTATTCATAGTTAGACAGATGGATCATTAGATAGATAGATAGATAGATAGATAGATAGATAGATAGATAGATAGATAGATAGATAGATAGATAGATAGATAGATAGATAGATAGATAGATACATAGATAGATAGATAGATAGATAGATAGATAGATAGATAGATAGATAGATAGATAGATAGATAGATAGATAGATAGATAGATAGATGGATGGATGGATGGATGGATGGATGGATGGATGGATTTTGGGTGGGTGGATGATGGATGGATCATTGGATGGATGGATCATTGGATGGATGGGTGGGTGGGTGATGGATGGATGGATCATTGGATGGATGGATGGATGGATGGATGGATTGATGAGTGGGTGGGTTTGTGGGTGGATGGATGGATGGAATGATGGATGGGTGGATGGATGATGGATGGATGGATTGATGAGTGGGTGGGTTTGTGGGTGGATGGATGGGTGGATGGATGATGGATGGATGGATGGATCGATCATTGGATGGATGGATGGATGGAGGGAGGGATATTTGGGTGGGTGGGTGTATGGATGGATGGATCATTAGATAGATGGATGAATGGATGGATGGATGATGGGTGGTTTGGGTGGGTGGATGATGGATGGATCATTGGATGGATGGATGGATGGATGGATTGATGGGTGGGTGGGTTTGTGGGTGGATGGATGGATGGATGGGTGGATGGATGATTGATGGGTGGGTGGATGGATGTATGGGTGGGTGGATGATGGATGGATGGATCATTGGATGGATAGATAGATGGATGGATAGATGGATGGATGGATCATTGGATGGATGGGTGGGTGGGTGATGGATGGATGGATGGATTGATGGGTGGGTGGGTTTGTGGGTGGATGGATGGGTGGATGGATGATGGATGGATGGATGGATCGATCATTGGATGGATGGATGGAGGGATGGATGGATGGATGGAGGGATATTTGGGTGGGTGGGTGTATGGATGGATGGATCATTAGATAGATGGATGGATGGATGGATGGATGATGGGTGGTTTGGGTGGGTGGATGATGGATGGATCATTGGATGGATGGATTGATTGATTGATGGGTGGGTGGGTGGGTGGATGGATGATGGATGGATGGATCATTAGATAGATAGATAGATAGATAGATAGATAGATAGATAGATAGATAGATAGATAGATAGATAGATAGATAGATAGATAGATAGATAGATAGATAGATAGATAGATAGATAGATAGATAGATAGATAGATAGATAGATTATACTAAGGATAAGCACCATCTCTTAGTGAATAATGTAATTAGTATGATGTGGAGGGATTGATTAATGATGGAGTGATGGAGTGATTGATTAATGATGGAGTGATCACTGCTCTCTTCACTTCAGGATCAGAGGAAACAGCACTAGTTTGATCCTGATCTGAGATTCACAGCTGGTCTGAGATCAGTCAGAGATTATTCAGATCTCACAGGGACACACTTCAGTTCGTTACTCTCCAGAAAGAGTCACTTCATAATGTCAAAAATTCTGTGATGTTCCTCAAAAAATAAACTTTTCATAAAAGGCCCTAATCATGATGTGCTGGAGTTTACACACACACACACACACACACACACACACACACACACACACACACACACACACACACACACACACACACACACACACACACAGTGACCTGAGCTCTTCTTCTGTGTGAACGCTGTGTTCAGCCACAAGGAAAGATAATCACTGCAACACCAGTTTATTAGGCGATGCAGTAAAAACAAAGGACAAGAGAGCTGTTTAATGCATTATAAATATTAATAAAAATGCAGATTAATTGTCTTCAGTGTTGTGATGACTGCGAGTGCTGGCTGCGTCCGCCAAATGAAGCAGAAACCAGATTAAAACATCACCGCACACTCAGGGCAGAAATATGAATTAGACTTGACATATTTAATAAGCTTTCTGTGCAGTCAATACACACTGCTAATACACTCAAGATCTCTGCATTCATACAGTCATCCCTCAAACTTTACATCAGAGGATATATAGCATGTAGCAGTGGTTCTCAAAGTGTGCTACGAGTTACACTAGTGGTTCTTAGGCTGCCTCTAGTGGTACGCAGAGGAATCACTACATAAAGTAATGTTAAAACGCAATACATTTTTTAACATTTAAGTACAGTACGGTTTTAATTTAACTTTTAGGTACAACACATTTTAATTTAATTATTTTATTTACCTGTATGTAAGCACATTGCAGTGTTAATGTAGCCTACAAACAGTGTATTTACAATGTTAAAGTGGTTGACAACAATAAATATCATGATGAGCGTCTGATGAGCGTCTGATGAGCGTCTGATGAGTGTCTGATGAGAGTCTGATGAATGTCTGATGAGTGTCTGATGAGCGTCTGATGAGTGTCTGATGAGTGTCTGATGAGCGTCTGATGAGCGTCTGATGAGAGTCTGATGAGTGTCTGATGAGCGTCTGATGAGCGTCTGATGAGTGTCTGATGAGTGTCTGATGAGTGTCTGATGAGCGTCTGATGAGAGTCTGATGAGTGTCTGATGAGCGTCTGATGAGCGTCTGATGAGAGTCTGATGAGTGTCTGATGAGCGTCTGATGAATGTCTGATGAGTGTCTGATGAGTGTCTGATGAGCGTCTGATGAGTGTCTGATGAGCGTCTGATGAGCGTCTGATGAGAGTCTGATGAGCGTCTGATGAGCGTCTGATGAGAGTCTGATGAGAGTCTGATGAATGTCTGATGAGCGTCTGATGAGCGTCTGATGAGAGTCTGATGAGTGTCTGATGAGCGTCTGATGAGTGTCTGATGAGTGTCTGATGAGAGTCTGATGAATGTCTGATGAGTGTCTGATGAGCGTCTGATGAGCGTCTGATGAGAGTCTGATGAATGTCTGATGAGCGTCTGATGAGCGTCTGATGAGCGTCTGATGAATGTCTGATGAATGTCTGATGAGCGTCTGATGAGCGTCTGATGAGAGTCTGATGAATGTCTGATGAGCGTCTGATGAGCGTCTGATGAATGTCTGATGAGCGTCTGATGAGCGTCTGATGAGCGTCTGATGAGTGTCTGATGAGCGTCTGATGAGCGTCTGATGAGCGTCTGATGAATGTCTGATGAGCGTCTGATGAATGTCTGATGAGCGTCTGATGAGCGTCTGATGAGCGTCTGATGAGCATCTGATGAGCGTCTGATGAGTGTCTGATGAGCGTCTGATGAGAGTCTGATGAGAGTCTGATGAGCGTCTGATGAGAGTCTGATGAGTGTCTGATGAGCGTCTGATGAGTGTCTGATGAGCGTCTGATGAGTGTCTGATGAGCGTCTGATGAATGTCTGATGAGCGTCTGATGAGTGTCTGATGAGTGTCTGATGAGCGTCTGATGAGCGTCTGATAAACGTCTGATGAGTGTCTGATAAATGTCTGATGAGCGTCTGATGAGCGTCTGATGAGTGTCTGATGAGCGTCTGATGAATGTCTGATGAGCGTCTGATGAGTGTCTGATGAGCGTCTGATGAGCGTCTGATGAGTGTCTGATGAGTGTCTGATGAGCGTCTGATGAGAGTCTGATGAGAGTCTGATGAGTGTCTGATGAGCGTCTGATGAGCGTCTGATAAACGTCTGATGAGTGTCTGATAAATGTCTGATGAGCGTCTGATGAGCGTCTGATGAGTGTCTGATGAGCGTCTGATGAATGTCTGATGAGCGTCTGATGAGTGTCTGATGAGCGTCTGATGAGCGTCTGATGAGTGTCTGATGAGTGTCTGATGAGCGTCTGATGAGAGTCTGATGAGAGTCTGATGAGCGTCTGATGAGAGTCTGATGAGAGTCTGATGAGAGTCTGATGAATGTCTGATGAGAGTCTGATGAGTGTCTGATGAGTGTCTGATGAGCGTCTGATGAGCGTCTGATAAACGTCTGATGAGTGTCTGATAAATGTCTGATGAGCGTCTGATGAGCGTCTGATGAGCGTCTGATGAATGTCTGATGAGCGTCTGATGAATGTCTGATGAGTGTCTGATGAGCGTCTGATGAGTGTCTGATGAGCGTCTGATGAGAGTCTGATGAATGTCTGATGAGAGTCTGATGAGTGTCTGATGAGTGTCTGATGAGTGTCTGATGAGTGTCTGATGAGCGTCTGATGAGCGTCTGATAAACGTCTGATGAGTGTCTGATAAATGTCTGATGAGCGTCTGATGAGCGTCTGATGAATGTCTGATGAGCGTCTGATGAGAGTCTGATGAGCGTCTGATGAGCGTCTGATGAGAGTCTGATGAGTGTCTGATGAGCGTCTGATGAGAGTCTGATGAATGTCTGATGAGCGTCTGATGAGCGTCTGATGAGCGTCTGATGAGAGTCTGATGAGTGTCTGATGAGCGTCTGATGAGAGTCTGATGAGTGTCTGATGAGCGTCTGATGAGTGTCTGATGAGCGTCTGATGAGTGTCTGATAAATGTCGGATGAGCATCTGATGAGCGTCTGATGAATGTCTGATGAGTGTCTGATGAGTGTCTGATGAGAGTCTGATGAGCATCTGATGAATGTCTGATGAGAGTCTGATGAATGTCTGATGAGAGTCTGATGAATGTCTGATGAGCGTCTGATGAGCGTCTGATGAATGTCTGATGAATGTCTGATGAGCGTCTGATGAGAGTCTGATGAGTGTCTGATGAGCGTCTGATGAGCGTCTGATGAGCGTCTGATGAATGTCTGATGAATGTCTGATGAGCGTCTGATGAGCGTCTGATGAATGTCTGATGAATGTCTGATGAGAGTCTGATGAATGTCTGATGAGTGTCTGATGAATGTCTGATGAGAGTCTGATGAATGTCTGATGAGCGTCTGATGAATGTCTGATGAATGTCTGATGAGAGTCTGATGAGAGTCTGATGAGTGTCTGATGAGCGTCTGATGAGTGTCTGATGAGCGTCTGATGAGTGTCTGATGAGCGTCTGATGAGCGTCTGATGAGCGTCTGATGAATGTCTGATGAATGTCTGATGAGAGTCTGATGAATGTCTGATGAGTGTCTGATGAATGTCTGATGAGCGTCTGATGAGCGTCTGATGAATGTCTGATGAGCGTCTGATGAGCGTCTGATGAATGTCTGATGAGAGTCTGATGAATGTCTGATGAGCGTCTGATGAATGTCTGATGAATGTCTGATGAGAGTCTGATGAGAGTCTGATGAGTGTCTGATGAGCGTCTGA